>PVLC010011305.1:0-47515 GCA_004027655.1 Graphiurus murinus
TGAAATAGCCTCATCTTCAGAGTTCTTTGGTGTGTGCTGGTCTCACAGTTTATTTTATGAGTAACAACTTGTTTTGTTTTGCTTTGGTACTGGCGATTGAACCCAGTAGCATTCTACCTCTGAGCTATACCACCATCCCTTTTATTTTGAAACAGGGTCTTGCTAGGTTGTCGAGAGTCTTGCTAAGTTGATGAGACCAGTCTCAAACCTGCGATCCTCATGTCAGCCTCCCAAGCACTGGGATTACCGGCACGTGCCACCACACCTGGCAAGATATTATTTTTAAAACTCAATCTCACTTTAACTGTGGTCTGTTTTAAACTTTAGAATATATTTTATTTTTCTAAAATATTATGTTAGCTTGTTCATTTGTTAGATAATCTTCTCCATTGCAGGAAACTTAAAGATGAAGAGTAGATCATCTTGAATACAAAGTTGCCCATAATCCCTCTGTTTAAAAATGACCACTGTTAAAGTTTTGATATGTCTTTCCTATATAACCCCTGTCCATGGTTCTTCATGTGCAATTTTTATGTGATTGTGATACTATTTTTCTTACTTCCATTAATTTTTTTTTTTAATTTTTTATTGTAGTAATTAAGAAGCTGTTAGCTGTTTGATCTGGAATGTCCTCCAAATGCTTATGTGTTGAAGGCAGCAGTGTTCAGAGGTGAGCTCTTGGGAAGTGATTGGCTCATGAGGGCTCTGACCTCACAAGTGGATTAATCCGTTGCTGTATTCATAATTAGATTGAATTATTAGGAGGTGGTGGAGACAGTAGGAGGTAGTACGTTGTTGGAGAAAGTAGGTCATTGGGGGTGTGTCCTAGGACATTTCTTATCCCTGGGCCCTTTCTCTCTCTCTCTCTCTCTCTCTCTCTCTCTCTCTCTCTCTCTCTCTCTCTCTCTCTCTCTCTCCTCTCTTCTCCCTTCTCCTCTCTCCTCTCTCCTCTCTCCTCTCTCCTTTCAGGCCCAGCAGATAAGCAGCTTCCTTCTGCCACATGCTTCTGCCATGACATTCTGCCTTACCTCAGGCCCAAACCATGAAGTCAGCTGACCATGGACTGAAACCCTGAACCAAAATAAATCTTTCCCTCTTTAAGTTGTTTTCTCAGGTATTTTAGTCACAGTGATGAAGAACTGACAAGCATAGAAGCTGAACACAAAGCTGTGTGTCTCAGAGGACTCTTCCTGTGGATGGGTAGGCCCCTGTTCCTAAAGAGGGCTTTGTTCCCTTCACAGGTCTTCCCTGTCAACCAAGCAGCCTCAAACAAGCAAAAATCCAGTGTACCGCCTTCAAAAGAAGTTTCTCTTGGTTCTTTTTTTTTTTTTTGTACCTGAGGTCATAGTCAGTGCGTCTCAAAGGGAAGCTGTCATTGATTGGTTAACTTACACTATATTCAGTCTTCATCAAACTATCCCAATCAAATCAGGGCAATGCTTGCAGAGCCAGACACTAGGAAAGTCTCATATGTACTTTCAGAGATCTTGGGACCAGCATCTCTGCCATAAAGGGTGCTGTGCTTCCTGGGAACTTTGCAGATAAGTACTCCCGCTGGAGCCTGAAAGGAAAGGTCTATTCTTTCACGATGGCCTATAGACAGCAGCCTGAGAGGAAGTAATTTTGGAGGCTTGCTATATTGAAGCAGGGATCAAGAACTCAGAAAAGGCAAAGCTTGAAGGAGTGTTCCAAGGCCCAGTGAAGCATTTGTTTGTGGTTTTTTTGGAGGGAGGGGGTTCTGGAGATTGAGCCCAGACATGTTCTGCCTTCAAGCTATACACCAGCACTTTTTTGTAATTTTTTTTGGTCTTGAAATAAGATCTTGCTAGGTTACTGAGAGTCTCACTAAGTTACTGAGGCTGTTCTCAAACCTGTGATCCTCTTAGCCTCCCAAATACTGGAATTACAGGCTTGCACCACCATGCCTGGCAAGCATTTTTTTCTTTCAATAGATAATACCAATGCTAGGCACTGAGGTGCCATAAAAACTGAAGAAGAAATCACAGGCTGGCAGGAGGCTAGGTCTGTGGGATAGGAGCAGGAAGCAGTAGATGGCATTTATTCTTCTCTAACCCTAAAGGAATGAAGGAAGGGAGGATTTATAATTTCATAACAAGGAACTTGCCTTCATACCTGGATTTTACACTCATTGATGCTTTCACAATGAAAAGAAACTCTTTTTTCATTGAAGGAATCCCCCCCATCAGTTCATGCAGTAATGTTGAATAATTATAGTTTGACCATATTCTTAGAAAAACAAACGGAGACCTCTTCCTTCAAAGACATACACAGTTCCAGGAAGCCACCTGAGAATCTTGTGTTGGCCCCTGCACCAACTCTACCACCTTCTCGGTCTCTATTAATCCGTTCCCAAAAAGAAATGTCACCAGATGGCCCTGCAAATGTCACCTGGCCTTCAGTATGGCTTCACACAAAACAGGGAGGCATTAGAAAATTTACTCTATAGTTCATTTCCTTCATTTCAGTTCAGTTTCTGGACATATAATGCTTTCTTAACAAACTGGGCTAGACAGGAAGACCCATGATCCTTCTGCTATTAAAGAATATTGCTTTACATCTAATGGAGAAACATCCCATTGACTCACAGATCCTGAGGAATTTCTCTCTTGTTAGCATTTAAAGCCAGGTTTTACTGCCCTCTGCTTCAGGAACTGCACACTTCCTCAACATTCTCATACCTTGAGCTATTTTTAGCATTTAATCCCTTCCAGGTATCAGGGCCATCAGACCTCTTTTTTATTTTTTTAACACACAAAAGAAAATCCTTCTGTATTTTCAGATTGTAGATAGGCGACTTTTAGGAATTGAGCTGATCCTTTTAAGAAATGGATTTTTTCTTTTATAGTCTTAGATTTCATACTCAGTTATGAGCCTCATGGCTCTGGTCTGTGTATTTCTCACTTCTAACTGTTTTAGGACTAAGTAGCTCAGGTCAGTTTAGCTGATCCTAGAGAAAGAAAAGGAAGCTGACCTCCACAAATGGAGGAAGTTACAGGGCCATGACTGGGCAGAGGTACTACTGGGCTCTTAGGCAGATGGGCCATGCACCTTTATGTGGTTTTTAAATTCCTACAACTTCAGGAGAGTGTCTTCCAAAAGGGTCAGAAAATTCAGAAGTGGGCTTGGGATAGGAAATTTCAAGTAGGCTCCTGTCCACCGTTGCAACTACTTACTTTCATTACTAGGGGTTAAAAAACCTCTGCCAGGGTTTCCAGGGGCTGTGGGAGTGTCTATTTGGGGTGATGCAGAAGTTAATGGAGTTGGATATAGTGGCAATGGTTACACAACATTGTGAATATACTCAATAGCCACTGAACTGTACACTTAAAAAGGCTAAAAATGTTAAGTTATATGTTATATATATTTTACCAGAATAAAAAAATATATATATATATACAAAACACAGACACCAAACAAAACATTAAAATCCTCTACCAGGATGTATAAGGGATGCAGAATAAACAGAGGTGATTCCAGACTTCAGCACATAGAGATGCCCCTGCCGAGGGCTGGGAATAATCTCCCTGTGGGTGGATTGGGGAGGATACCTCCTCATTTAAGAAGGTGCTCCAGGCAGTGAGGACTGGGCTTCTCTCAGCTTCCCAGAGCCTTGCCCCATTACCCACCAACAACTGTCCTAACAAAATCTACCCATTTTTATTTCACTGTTTTCCTCTAACTTTCACCATCCTTGTACAAATTTCTTTTCTGGGTTCTGAGTGCACTTGTTGAAAAAAATGTGGATTGAAAACCTTTTAGTTTTTTTCTTTTCTCTATATCATCAAAAGTAGTCAAGGAGCAGTCACACTGCAGTTGAACCCTTCAACTGGAGTGCCTGCCTGGACAGGATTCCTAGCCAGCTCTGCAGGAGAGAGAAGGGGAGTCAAGAAGAATGTGCACTTCCTCTGTGTCGGACCCTAGTTTCACTGCTTTTATTCCCAATTAATTTTCACAAAAGTGAAATAGTTATTGTGACTATTTTACAGGAAAAGAAATGAGGGCAAAGAGGGGTCTCTTACTTGACTAAGATGGGACAAGTAATAAGGCTTGAGCCAAGGTTTAAATATAAGTCTGTTCAAAGCCTACATTCCCAAACACCTGCCTGTTTTCCCCCATTATACCACTCTTTAAAATATCTATTTTGGTGTACAAAAAGTAGTGTGTGTGTGTGTGTGTGTGTGTGTGTGTGTGTGTGTGTAACTAGGGGTTGAACCCAGAAGTAGTATATCACTGAACTACATCCTCAGCCCTTTTTAAGTTCTTTTTTTTTTTTTTTTAATTTTGAAACAGCATCTCATTAAATTATTGTGCACTGGGATTACTGGGATTACAGACCTGTGCCACTGTGCCTGGCTAAAAATATACTTCTAACAGTGACTCTGAGATAAAAATAAGATTGTATCATGATTTGAATGTAGCACACATAAGAACCACCAATGTTTCCCTGTTTTCATCCCATTCCACCCTTTGAGTCCATCGTGCCAGTAGGACCCACCCAGGCTGCCTCATGCCCCCAGTCTAGTTTTTTTGCTAAATAGATGATACATCAGAGCCTGAATAAGACTGGCCAGGCAGATTTCCAGAAAGCTAATCAATAAAGGAGTACTAAAACATTGAGGTGTGTAAAACTATTAATCAGTATTTCTTTCTGGGAAAACATTACCTATAGTTGGAAATAATGCTTTAATAATCCAATTAGAGAGAGTGATGACATTTCCACTTAGTTCAGGTTGCAAAGACTTCTCACTGCCATGTCTTCTGAAGGTGGAGCTCTAGTCAGTTACGAGCTTTGGACTTGAGCTATTCAGATGATATGAGGCAAGCAGTGCTTCCAGCAACGGTCTTTCTCTCCCCAGCAGAACAGTCAGCTTCTCTTCCAATAAACACTCCACAAGTATTTAAATAATAATAACCGTTTGATGAGTGGCCAAAGTCACTTCCTGCCTGGATTACCTCAATCAATCCTGCAGGTCATAAAGTTGAATCCCTTCATTCCTATGCCTCAGTCTACTTTGGACTTGCATTTGTGGATCTCTGAAATGCAGTCCTATGGTCGGCTGACTTCCCTTCACCTGCTTTATCCCAAGGCTTATTCTTAGGCTCACTCTGTCTTCTTTCTGGCCTAGGGCCCCCCTCAGTGCCCAGTGTCCAGTACAACAGCTCCCCCTTTTGTGATTGGCATTGCTGTTGCTATTACCACCATCTTTTAGCCTGAGACCATAAGATATAAGATAGGATATAAGATAGGACAAAATGTAGAAAATAAATGCTGTGTGCCTTTTGACATTACCTTAAGACAAACAGATAACTCTGTAGCTTTTAAAAGTATTTCTAGATAATATATAAATCAATTTTTAGTGAATTCATGACCCTGATTTAACCACCAACTCCTGTTTCTCAGTGACAGTTGCAGAGTGAGGTCAAACTTGGAGTAGCATCAGCTTGGTAATAAAACCAATGATCTTATGATCTGAGGCTTTGTCCTAAAGATGGACATTTTAAAAAAATCTTCCATATAAACAGCCAGGGGTTTGAAAATTATTTTTCATGATTTTTTTTTTTGCCTCCTTGAAAAGAAAGCCTATTTCTTAATGGTTATATAGCCTGAACTTTGGTGAGGAAAGAAGCTAAAACCTCAATAGTTCCCAAGAATCTTTATACGAGCGAATTATGATCCTTGTGTTGTTTGGGGCAGTGGTTACATTTTCAAGAGTCTGCCATCTGTGCTAATTGGCCAGGATGTGGCTAGCCAGGGTCAAGCTCCCACATTCAGTGCAAAATGGCCTCGAGGCTTTGGGCAGTCTGTCTGATGGCAGCCACCGAATGCACAGTGTAGCCGTGATGCTGGCCTACTTTCTAGAGCAGCTCCTAAGTTACAGGCTCCCCACGTTGGAGCCGTGTGTCAGAGGAGCTCCAGACTGCTCATTCCCTGCCCAGAGCTTTCCCCTGTCATCATTGATTTTATGGGGAAAGAAAACATTTCCTTTTGTAAACACCACCCCAGCATCTTCAATAAGATGATGTAATGGGATTAATGATGCACTTTCCAGAATCCTCATCGATTGTGAAGATGGAAGTAGAAACTTGAGATGAGGCTACGCTATGTTTTGTCAACATTTCGCTGCTCTGGTAAGCAGAGTATTCTTAAACACTGTGGTTACTTGAAAGACAAACTGGTGTTTGAATACCCAGGGCTGGAAGGATTCTATTTTATAGACATCACCAGGAGTGTGACCCTCAGGCATGAGAGTAAAGAGAAAGGAGAAAGGAAGGGAAAAATAAGGAACCAGCCACTGTATTACAGAGCTTACAGTGTGGCTGGGCTGGTGATGCTTGGTTGGTGAATACATTCTCTGGGAAATAAATTCTATAGATATGGTGGGGCCAGATGGGGTGGGAGGGAGCAGAAGGGCCATTAGACCTTACTTTCCTTGTGGGTCTAGATCTTCCCTCAGCCTGAGGAAGCCCCCATGATGGGCAGTTGTGTGGCCATTTGGCCAAACCCCAATCAGCTCAACAAATGAATGAATATCCCCGAGAAGTTGGGAAATGTACGTGTCTGTGAATTGCTGTGGGATTTTACCCACAGGAGAACAGTCTCTAGCTTGGCCGACTTCTGATATACATGATCTCAAAGAAAGTGGTATTTTCCTTTCCGAGGAAGCATAAGCAAACCCAGCAGCCCTGAATATCTTCTCTGGGAGCAACAGAGAGTTTACGTAGACTAGTCAGAAATCTGCACCGTCAACATCCAGTACTGAAACGAATGAGTGCACTTTATTAAATACTCACTCAGCTTGTATCCCTGGATGACAATAAAGCCCAGAGATCTGTAGTTTAAAGTTTGAAAACATATGGTGCCTCTAGCTGGATATAACCTGAATAACAAAGAAAAATGGAGTGTTAAGGAAGGTATTGGTGTTATATGAGAATAGTCAGTGAATCAACTGACCTGTGATGACTGTGTCACTTTTGCCTGGTCCTGTGGGGAATGGTATAAAATACTGTGACATGTGTCCCCTGTAGTTGTTAGGGAAGATGAGACATACCTGTGAAACACTGAAGTAGTGATACTGGGCAGGATGCATACAAACGCATGAAATACACAGAGATTCTTATGAGCAAGGAAGATGAGAAAGGCATCTTGTAGTTAGCAGTTTGGTGCTGGTGCCTGAAGGATTTGGCTGATTGAACCGATCTTCAAATTGGGGTGAGGGTGACATATATTGGGGTACAAGAGTAAAATATTAGGGGTGGACATAGTGGTGCACACCTGTAATCCCAGTACTCAGGAGGCTGAGATAGGAGGATCTCAGGTTCATGGCCAGCCTCAGGAACTTAGCAAGGCCCTCAGCAACTTAGTAAGACCCTATTAATAGGCCTTGGAGTGTAGCTCAGAGATAGAATGCCCTCGGGTTCAATCATAAGCACCCCCCAAAAAGAATAAAATATTAGGACTTCTATTTGTGTTTTCTCATCTGTATTATTTCTTTTTTGTATATGTTTATTATATATAATTTATTAAGATTCTCTACATATATATTCTAGGTAAGTATATATACATATATGGGTGTGTTGCTCCAAAATTCTTTGAAATACATATGATAATAGTAAATTTATTTCCTTTCAATTCCATATTCACCCTTTACTATCTACTCTGGAAAAGTCAAGTTGGGATCTTCTTTTCCTTTTAGCACCTGGAACAATGGGTCAACAGAGGGCGCTGGAGAGGTGTTGCAAGAGGAAGGCTCCCCCTAACCCCCTCTGGTTTTGGTGGCCTCCTTAGCCTCTGCAGGGAGGTAGGCTTCTCCAATACCTAGCGTGCAACTCCTGCAGGGTGGGCAGCTGTGTCCATCAGTGCGAGGCTCCACAACACATGCGGCACCCCCAGTGCTCAGCCCCTGAAGTGCATTATAATCAGTAGTACCCAGTGTCCAGCAGCTTCTCTTGGCACCCCTTGTGTGGTTTTGTAGCACAGGCCTCTGGCAAGACATCTTCCTATGAGCAGCTTTTCCTGGCACTTACAAGCCAGATATCTGGCAAATGCCAGAAGTTAGATTTCTAGAAAGTTCTGTGGGTACAGTGCCACAACACAGAGTAGAAGGTCATGAAATCTTTGTTTGAACTTGAGTAGTCACACTTAGCCTTTCCCTTGGCTTTCATTGGGCATTACATCTAAGTCATTCCAGAAGGGTGATCATTTCCTTTCTACTTACCAACTGTCACAAGCCTTTGCTGAAATAACTGACCATGTGTTTGAGCCTGTCCAGGAGCTGAGATTGGTCCCTCCAATTAAGTCAACAAACGAGAATGAGCCCATCAAAGGATGGAGGAGGCAGTTCTGAGGCTAATTGTCAGAATCCAAATTATAGCTCTAGCACAGAAAATATTTACTGAGGCATGATATGTGATATGTTTACCAGTTACACTTCCAAATTTGAGTTGTTTCTCTAGTTCCTGAACTTTGATACTCTGACATTCTGCATCCAAATGGTCCCTAGGGTGAAATGAATATTATTTATTTCACTGTTCTATGACACAGGCAGTTGCATCCACAGTTACAGCTGTGGCAAGCTTTGCCTGCACTGGGGGCTCTTTCTCTCTTTCTCCCAAGCCATTTTTGACTCCCAGTGGCCCAAGCACCCAGGGAGGGAAGAGCAGAGGATAGACTGCTGCACTCCACCTGTGCTCCTGGCTCCTTGCAATTGAATCACTTAAACCTCTCTCTCACATGGGAGCATTCCAAACCAAAGCTACTTTTGAACCCTCTAAGTTCTTTAGAAACTGCTGTCACATTTTATAGTAGATGAAGTTCAAAGGCATTGTGATCATCAGGGATTGAAGGTCCAATGACAAGTTCTGTTATTTGGAGAATAACTATTTTTACTTCACTTTTTCTCAGGTCATAATATTAAATATACTCTTCCATGGTCTCCTCAGTTCTGTATTGAACGGTTACTGTGTGCCAGGCACTGTGTGGCAATGTCCAAGGTTCTTTGCCTTCAAGGCGTTTCAACCAGGAGGGAGCAGATATTAAATAAATAATTACACCAATTGTTATTTAATTAAAATAGTGAGATGTGGTTCACAAAAACTCAATTCCATTGTAGGAAGTTATTTTTTACTTCAATTGCACTGAATTTATATAATAGTTTGACTAGAATTAACATTTTCATAATGTTTTCTTCTGTCATAGAATTTATTTCTTGATTGATTCAGATGCTTGTTAATTCATTCAAAAATATTTATTGAGGCATAATATGTGTCAGGCACTATCCCAGATGCTACTATGCGGCAAAGAAGAAAAGGGAAAAAAGTACTGGCTCTGAGGGCTTTATAGTCCATTGGGAGAAAACAGAAAATAAATATATATATGTTAGGAGGTGATGGGTACTATGAAGAAGAAAAAATGGGCTAAAGAATGACAACTTTTCAGATACTGTTATATAAAGGACATTCTTTTATATCATTCAACAATGGTGTTCTCCTTAAAATCATTTATGGTTTTTATAGATTTATCTCTCAGTACAATATAGTTTTTGATATAGTATGAAAGTTGTCTTTTTTTAAAATTACATTTTTTGACTAGTGAATAAAAGTAGTATTGATTTTTGAATATTGACTTTATATCCAGCAAACGTTTATATTTGGTTATTCAATTGGGTAGTCATTTTTAATAAAAAATTTGCTTTTATTTCTCTTCAACCCTCCAGGCTACTGTTATTTTTTTAAATCTGTTATACCATGAGGTCCTGTAATACAATTTTGTTCAGAAATTATATGAGCAAGTATTCTTGTCTTATTCTTTTATTTGTTTTTTTGATACTGGGGATTGAACCCAAGGGCATTCTACCTCTGATCAATACCCCATGCCTTTTTATTTTTTATTTTGAAGTAAGGTCTCACTAAGTTTCTGAGGATCCTGCTAAGTTGCTGAAGCTGGCTTGAACCTGTGGTCCTCCTGTCTCAGTCTCTTAAGTACTGTCTTCTTAAACTAATGGTTTCTAATATTTCACAACTAAGTGTTATGCTTTCGGTGAATGTTTCTTCAACACCTTGTATCAGATGAAAGATTCATAGTTTGCTAAATATATTTTTCATGAATGAATGTTAAGTGTTTCTAGGTGTTTTTTTCCTACCTATTGAGAGAAAACTTTTATTTTCCATTTCTTTCATGTTATATGGTATAACTTTGTTTATGATGTATTATTTTTCATATATTGCTTGACTTGCTTATGATTTATTTATCATTTTTGCAGCTATTTTCATAAAAGCAATTGACCTATAATTTCTCTCTCTTATACTGTCCATATATGTTTTTTTTAATGTCAAGGTTATACTAGCTTCATAAAAAGAATTGGAGAAAATTCCCTTTTAAATAAATTCTCTAGAAAATATTGTATAAAATATAGAATATTTTTTCTTGAAGATTTGGTAGAATTTACCTGTGAAATTATTTTAAAGAGCTCTTTGAGGTAGGTGCATGTATGTATGTATGTATGTGTTGTATTGTATTTTGGTATTTGAGGTTGAACCCAGAAGCTTTCTACCTCTGATCTCTACCCCCAGCCCTATTGTAATTTTTATGTTTCTGAAACAGGGTCTCACCAAGTTGCTGAGGGACCTTGCTAAATTGCTGAATCTGGCCTGGAACCTGTGATCCTCCTGCCTCAGCCTCCCAAGTACTAGGATTACAGCATGTGCCACTATGCCTGGCTGAGGTGGGTTTTAAATGACTGCTTTGATAGATTAAATAGATTTTTTCCCCAAATTATCTTTTTTTAAATTCTGACACTGGTAATTATATTTTTCTAGGAAAATTTCCATTTCGGCAAGCTTTCCAATTTCATAGCATAAAATTGGTTGTAGTATACCCTGACATTTCTAAAAGTTCTGAATGTATGCAGAGTTATAGCTTTTTCATTTGTAACATTATTTCTCCTTTATATTTTTTCTTTTTTCTTGATCAGGTTTGTGAAGGATGTAACTAATTTGCTAGAACTTTTTAAAGAACCAGGTTTTGGCATTGTCCGTCCTCTTTCCTTTATGTTTGATGGTTTTATGCCTTTATCCCCTTTACTTCTGTTTTGCTTTGAGATTGTATGTTTTTGTGTAGTTTAGTCTTTTTTTCCACGTAACTTTTTTTTTTTTTTCATACTGGATTGAACCCAGGGACATTCTATCTCTGAGCTACACTCCTAGCACTATTTTTTATTCTTTATTTTGAAACAGGGTTTCACTAAGTTGCGGAGGGCTACAAACCTGTGATCCTCCTGTCTCGGCCTCCCAAGTACTGGAATTACAAGCATGCATGTGCTACCACACCCAGCTTCCACCTAACTTTTTTATGTGGTCTATCTTTACATATTATGAGTCAAATTGGAAGCTTCTTAGCAGCTTCTGATTTTCATAATAATAATTTTTTATTATTTAGAAGTATATTTTTTGTTTCCAATGTTGACTTATTTGACTTATCTCTGATTCATACTTTTGCTATATTTGGTCACAGAATATTGTCTAAAGAATATCAGTTTTTGTATTTACTGAAACTTGCTTTATAGGCTTATATGTGATCAATGTTCAAAACTATTTTATAGTTCCCTAAATATGTTTTTGTCAGTGTTGAATTTAGGGTTTCATGTGTCTCCTTTAGGTCAGCCTTGTTAATTTTGTTCAAATAATATATATATATATATATTTTTTTTTTTCGGTACTGGGGATTGAACTCAGGGGCATTCTACCTCCGAGCTACACCCCTAGCCCTATTTTTTATTCTTTATTTTGAAACCGAGTCTCACTAAGTTGCGGAGTGCCTCACTAGGTAGCTGAGGCTGGCCGCAAACCCGGATCCTCCGGTCTCAGCCTCCCGAATGCTGGGATTACAAGCGTGCGCCACCACACCCGGCTTAAATAAATAATATATTTTCTGACATACGTTGTCTTGTGTTTTCTGCTTGGATTAATATTTACTGAAAGAGACGTGATAATTTTTTAACTTTAATTGTGAATTTGTCAATCTCTCTCTCTGGTACGTATATGTTCCTTCAGGGTCATTATATTTTCCTAAAAATTGTTTCTCATTATGTCTACTGGAAATGAGATCAGCTGCATGCTATGGAAAACCAACTAGAGTGGCTTAGTGAAAGAATTTCATTTTCTCAAAAAATAAGAAATCTGGTAATAGCTCAGGACTGGCTACGCTCCTCAAGAAGTTTTCAAGGACAAACATCTTCTAATTTCCTGCTTCTTCATTCTTACAATGTTAGTTTCAAATTCATAGTCATTGAATGGCTTGTCTACCTTCAGCAGCAACTTGGCACTACAAGAATGTGGTAGAAGGTTGAAGGGGAAAAAAATAATATGCCAACTAAAACCATTCCTTTTTTTCTTTTTCCAGGAAAATAATAGAGTTCCCCAAATGTTGTCCAGTAGATTTCCACCCACATACTTGTGGCCAGAAATGGTCACTGATCATCCCTTGCTATAAAAGCATTAAGAAAATTGAGCATTTTTCACTGGGTCCATTGGTACTCCAACTAAATTGGCATTCTATTAGTCAAGGAGAAGGGAGATCGAATATTAGGTATAAAACTAGCAAGATATGCTATACTTTCTGTATCCTTAATAATGATTTTCACCTTAAAGACCATGTTGTCCAGTATTATATGAATTTTTTGGTTAGTGTTTATCTCATATATTTTATTACTTTCAACATTAAAGTGCTATTTTATTTTACTTTTTTGGTACTGGAGGTTGAAGCCAGAGGCATTATAACTCTAAGATATACTCTCAGCACTATTTTTTATTCTTTATTTTGAAACAGAGTCTCACTAAGTTGCAGAAGGCCTCACTAAGTAGCTGAGGCTGGCCAGGAACCTGTAATCCTCCTGTCTCAGCCTCCCAAGTACTGGGATTACAAGCATACACCACCACATCCAGCATTATTATATTTTAGAACTGTCTCTTATAAATAGCATAGATCTAGACATCTTTCATCTTTAATTGAAATTATAATCCATTTTTATATTGCCATACATATATATGAATTTAATTTTACCATTTTACTATTTTTTACTTTCTAGTTAGCATGTTGACGTTTTGCCTTTGTTATTTTTTTCTTATCATTTATTGAATTCATGATTTTATTGGTTGTCCAATATGCTATTCTTTCACCAGTTTCTTATACTAGGAACTTCAAATTGCTCCCCTCTACCTACCCTTCCATCAAATATTCCATCAGACACCAGTGTCTGTAAATTTCATTTTGCACATTTAACTTGAATCTACACTGCTACTACCTTGGCCCAAGCTATTAAAATTTCTCTGCTGTTTTTTTTTTTTTTAACATAATCTAATTATCTTCCTAGAATCCTTTCTTTCAGCTGTTTGAATGGCTTCACTGGACTAGCTAGGTAAACTAGTAGGAAAACAACTAACCTAAATTTTCCTGGAGTTCCTTTTCCCACATGTCTCAATAATACTGCACATTCTTAACAACAAGAAGGAAAACAACAATGCTCAGGCTTTTCACACAAGCATATAGGTGAATTATGATCCCATTTCATAAATGTAGAATACTAGAAATCAAACACTTAGAAAGAAAGATCATGAATTGAGTTTTTAACATAGTAAATACGAGCTATCTGTAGGCCATACAAGTGGTAGTGCTGGATAGGCTGTTAGGGATATAGGTTTGAAACTTAATGATAGAGCTAGCCTGAACATATTGAAGGCATGGGAAAGGATCATCTTAGAAAGGATGATATAGAGTGAAAAGGAACTCATGAAAACTGCTTACATTTAAAGGTCCAATGGAAGCTGGGTGTGGTGGCACACTCCTATAATCCCAGTATTTGAGAGGCTGAGACAGGAGGATCACAGATTCAAGGTCAACTTCAACAACATAGGGAGATCTGTTTCAAAACAAAAAAATAAAGAGGGCTGGGGGTATAGCTCGGAGGTAGAATGCCCCTCTGGTCAGTCCTTAGTACCAAAAAGTCCAAAGGAATAGAGGCTTCCCCAAAGGAAACTGAATAGGTAAAGTCAAAAAGAAGGAAAAACAAGAGAATCTAGCATTGTGGGTTTCACAAGAAGGACGTGAACATTTATGATAGCTCCCTCTAGGGGGTCAGCAGGAGGATGGAGGATGCCATAGTGAGTCCTTGGTGCCTAAACCAGATAAGACGGGAAAAACAAGAGGGAAATGAGGAGTTAGAGTTATTTTGCTCACACAACCCTTTAGAGAAATTTGAAGAGATAAGTAAATGTCAGACAGTAGCTGGGAGAGGGCCATGCTTTCAAGAGAGAGATTTATTTTAAAATGTAGAGAATATGTTAAAAATACAAATACAGAGGATCCAGCTGAGAGTAAAATGCTGAAGAATGATGAAGGCAGAGATGACCCACTGTGTTTCTAAAAGAGCTTGGTAGGGTGGGGTATTCATCCTGCTTAGTAGGATGAGGAGTACAGCTTCTAGCACTGTAAGGAAGATAAAGATGCAAACCTCTTCATAAGGATGATGTCAGCAAGACATGGGAGTTCCTGTCCAATGACTTTTGGTTTCTCCATGAAGTAGGAAGCAAAGCCATTCTCTGATAGATAAAAACTAAATGTCAGAGATTTGGGGGGAGGGAAAAAAAGAAAGCAGAACAATCAATAAATAGCCGCTACATTTTGTTGAATTTCTAGTGTCATGGAATAGTAATTCTAATATCCCCCCCAACAAAAAAACAATAAATTCTATTATTCTCATTTTATACGTAATGAAACAAATGTTAAATAATTGACCCAATTTATACAGCTGGATAAATGCCATATAGAGAGCAGAGGTAGGATTGAACCCCAGATCTGTTTAACTTTAAAACTGACACTAATTTGAAAAAATTAAGAGTATGAAAAGACAGAAATGATCTCCTCCAGTTTTTCACTGGCTTGTTGACAATTCTCTGCGGTCCCTTCACCGGCCTTTCTGCAGTTCCTACGGATAGTTAATCTCCTTTTGTGACCCAGTTGAAAAGTCCAACCTGCCTGAGCAGAGTTAGTTGTCTTCAGTAGTTGCATTTGTTCCTGATAAATGCCAGGCATCACTAGGACTAAAATAGAATTTGGGGTCAGATTTCTTCATGGCTGGGGAACTCTGCAGCTGTGACAGATGGATGAGAGAGTAAATGCTAGAGGGAGAAAGGAAAAAACACAAAAAAGAATCTGTCCTAAACTGAACCTTCTGTCCAAGCAGTGAAGACTTGCCTCCCAGACAGGTTTTATGGATGGCTAGGGGGTCCCTTGTTCTGTGTCTGGTGTGTGTCTGAGTGAGTACACTCGTCCCTCTCCCAGACCCTCCCTGCATTTCTGCCCAGTGAGCCCTCCAACAATCAGAAGACTTAAAGGGCAAGGATAATGGACCAGACATGGTGGCACACACCTGTAATCCCAGTGCTTGGGAGGTGGAGACAGGAGGATCGCAGGTTCAAAGCCAGCTTCAGCAACTTGGCAAGAACTTCAGCAACTTTGTGAGGTCCTGTTTCAAAATAAAAAATAAAAAGGGCTGGGGGTGTAGCTCAGAGATAGAATGCCTGAGTTCAGTCTCCGAAAGAGAGGGGGGAGAAGGGGAGAACGAACAATGAAATGGAGTTGTAAACATTTTTGTTTTCCTAACTATGAAGCAATAACACTGATGAAATGACTTAGAAGTCCTCAAGATGGGGTAAGAAAATGGGAACAAATGATTCTTTGGGAAGACATACCAAGCTAAAAAAATCTTTTATTTTCCCAATTTATAGACCACTTTGTTGTGTTTTCTTAGCTGAAAAAGAAGAAAATCTCAAATTTCTCATTTTCTGTCTTTGTAAGCCAAAAATATTTTTAGGAGTATAGTAGGTTGCACTGGGATCATGCATGCTTTATGTGTAACTATACTTTGTATTTTATGTGCACTTCTGAGCAAATTAGATTGAAATTCTGCAAAGTCAAGGAATGATTTTGTTTACCTTTGCTCACCACAGACCCCGGTACCTCCTGCCCTGGGTAACTTTAAAGAAAAATAAATGAGTAATTAAGCTAATTAAATTTTCCTCTCAAGGAGGGAGGGTAAGGGAGTGGGGCGGGAATTGGGGAAGGGGTTAAATGAGAAATGTGTGCATGTATGCCTTTACCAGCTTGCACCTAACAAAGATGTATGATTACAATGCACCAATTAAAAAAAAAAAAAGAGTTTTCCTCATAAGAGTATTCTCACCAACACTTTTCTCTGGCCTCTGCTTTTCATTGCTTCTTCTTCAGTGACATTTTCAGAAAGTGTTTCATACTTTTCATTTTGGCTTTTTCTAGTTTCTGTAGTTGTTGCTTTAGATATTAAAATATTGACATATGTGAGCAGGGTTAGTCATCGTAATCACATGTACAAACATACATATATATCAGGCTTATACTGTCTTCCCATTCAGCTCCAGTTCATAATCTGTGGGGTTAGCACTATGGCATACTGGTTTTGTCCCTTTAATTTAGGGTTCTGATACTAATCACCAACTCCTCTTCTGCTGATGTGCCCTATAGCCTTAGACTCTCCCATGAAGCCCTCCTTGCTTTGGTAAGTCACCTGTCACAAAACTGTAGGTGGGAATATTTATGTTATAAATATGCATAAATTAAATATATGACTTACAGAAATTATAAATGATATTTGTAGAAATTTTAGACTCTGTGTATACAAAGCTTTAAGGAAGATGGTAAATGCCCTCCAACAGGAAGAATTTTCAGCCTCCCTGTTAGGAATAGCCCAAGGCCACTCCATGCATTGGGATGGTTTGCCAGACAAACCTGAACACTGAAGTTGCTGCGATGACATGGGGAATTCCCTGACTCCCTAGGATAATGACATAAGGTTATGATATGTAGGAATCTGTTCTCTCCACAAAGAGAAGTGATGAATCTCTTTGTGGGGTTGGTTTTTCCCTTGGTTTTATTGGATTTCCAACTAATTAATCATATTCTCTTTGTGTGTATATATATATATATTAATTGACTTTTATTTTTTTATTGGTGCATTTTAATCATACATCTTTGTTAGGTATAAGCTGGTGAAGGCATACATGCACACATTTCTCATTTAACCCTTCCCCAATTCCCACCCTACTCCCTTACCCTCCCTCTTTCTTTCTTTTTTTTTTTTTTTTTTTTTTTTTTTGCGGTACTGGGGATTGAACTCAGGGGCGTTCTACCTCTGAGCTATACCCCCAGCCCTATTTTTTATTCTTTATTTTGAAACTGAGTCTCACTAAGTTGCGGAGGGCCTCACTAGGTAGCTGAGGCTGGCCGTGAACCTGGATCCTCCGGTCTCAGCCTCCCGAATGCTGGGATTACAAGCGTGCGCCACCATGCCCAGCTACCCTCCCTCTTTCTCAAGTTCAGTTTAGTGATGGACTTTGACATGTTTGTGAAAGTACATCATGTGCATTAGGGTGTTTTCTTCCCCCCTCCCAATCACCTTCAGTTAAGTTACCTTCTTTGCTCATCTAAGATTTCTCCTTCTTCATCTAGAGTCCCTCTTATGCTCCACTTTCTCCCTAGCATCTGCGTATTAGGGAGAGCATATGATTTTTTACTTTTTGTGACTGACTAATTTCACTTAGCATAATGTTTTCCAGTTCCATCTATTTCCCTGCAAATGACATGATTTTGTTCTTCTTTATGGCTGAGTAAAATTCCATTGTGTACATATCCCATAGTTTTGTAATCCATTCATCTGTTGATGGACATCTTGGCTGGTTCCATAGTTTGGCAATTGTGAATTGTGTGGAGATATACATAGATACACATTCATCGATCTGATAGCTTAGTTTCCATTCTTTTGGGTATATACCCAGAAGTGGTATTGCTGGATCATATGGTAGGTTCATTCCTATTCATTTGAGGACCCTCCATACTGTTTTCCAAAGTGGCTGCACTAATCTGCAGTCCTACCAACAATGTATTAGGATTCCCACTTTTCCACACCCTTGCCAGCATTTGTTGTTGTTTGTGTTTTTTATGATTGCCATTCTGATTAGAGTTAGGTGCAATCTCAAGGTAGTTTGGATTTGCATCTCTCTGTTTGCTAATGGTGTTGAACATGTCCTCATGCATTTATTGGCTATTTGTATTTCTTCTTTTGTGAAGTGTCTATTTAGATCCTTTGCCCGTTTTTTGATTGGGTTTTTTTTTTCTTAGTTATGAATTTCTTGAATTCTCTGTATATTCTAGATATCAGTCCTCTATCAGAGGAGTAGCTGGCAAAAATTTTCTCCCACTCTGTGGGCTTTCTGTTGAGGTTCTTGATAGTTTCTTTTGAGTTGTTTGTGCCTTTGGGGTCTTGTTGAGAAAGTTTTTAACCTGTGCCTATGTGTTCAAGTAGCTGCAAGGTCTCTGGCATGACTTCCAGGTCTTTGATCCATCTTGAATTAACTGACTTTTAATAATAACTTAACCTCATGTATTTTTCTTATCACTTCTCTTTGGTGAGTCCAACATTTGTAGCTATTTATTTAGTTTAGACTTTCCAAGGTTTTTTTGGTTATCGTAATTTCATTTTTTGCTAATCTAATAGAAAAAAATATGGCATGATAATTTTGACATGATTTGTATATCTTTTGATATTGATAAGGTTATATATCCTTTTGTAAATTAATTGACCATTTGTTTTTCTTCTCTTGTTATTTACTTCTTTTTTTTTCTTACTCACTTTTGTATTAGGGATTACTTTTACTTTTTTTCTGAGTAGTATTGAGATCTTTTAAAAATTAAAGGTGTCAGCATTTATTTATTTTTTGTCTTTATTAACTGTTTATGTATTCAAGTAAATAATGTTCTTCCACTGGAAGATCAGTCTTTACGGCATATTTAGACAGTTCCTTCCATCCACACCTTTATTCCAGATTATAAAAACTGACTATATTAACAATAAAATTAAGAACTAACATCTATTAAATTATCATTTACCATTTGCCAAGCCCTCTTCTAAGAACTTTGTATATACCATCTCCTTTGTCCATCAGAAAAACCCTATGAGGCACATAATAGTAGTAACTCATTTTACAAATAAAGACACAAATGGTTAAGTGACTTACTCAAGGCCACATAGTGAATGGCATGTCCTAGAATCAAACCCAGATAGTCTGACTCCTGATGCCACACTCTAAACTGTAATATCTTCTTTAAAATGTGAATTCATTTTGGAATTAATTTGGTGTATGTACAAGCTAATGAACTTAACTAATTTACTCCAAATAATTAGCCATTTCAATCCCATCTGAATAAGCCAACATTTCCTAAACTACCAGTAGCATTATTATGTAACAAACACTCATATTTTTAACTTTTGGTGAGGCCACAAAGGATAAGCTTCAGAAAAATTGGGTTAAATATGGAAATAGTTAGAATTTGAAAGCTGTTCACTGTTGTCCTCAAACAGACGTTCTCTTATAATAAGCCTGTTGCTGAGTGAAAGAAAACATTGGGAATATATAGTTAAAAATTCTACTACTAATGTGTGATTGAGGTTTTAATAGAATTTTTAGTTCTTAGAGAATGGAAACTCCTTTGTAATATCTAAGTATTTTTTCAGTTTTTGTGCATTTGTATTCCTTATATTTTCCTTATATTTTTTAGATAATTTTGTACCAAAGTAGCATACAGCCTGTATACTTGATCTGTTTTTGTACTTTTTATTTTTTGATTGATCCTCATTTTTCTGGTAACAACAATATTCTGATGTTATGATTATGACCTCCTAATAATAGATTTTACTATCTAGTAAGACAAATCCCCCATCTTATTCTTTTTCTCAAGGCCTCTGCCTACCTGCTCTCCATTCCAGTGCTATAAGTATAAGCTCTAACAGCATCCTTGGCTGCCCTGAGGTGTTCAGGTTTGCATTTTGAGTAAGTTCTCATGAATAAACTGGAGGGCATTTAATGAAGCATCTAGGGTAGCAATAAGTTCAGTGCTCACTGACCTTAAGCCATGTAATTAGTTGAACTGCATAAAATTGCTGATATTCCCATATTTGACCTATAAAAATGGCAGCTTTACATAACTCAGCCTAATGCTCAGCCTCTTTCCTCCCAGATGTCTGGAAACCAGGGAAACCTATACTTGTCTTTTGGAGACCCTGAAAGGAGATACCTGTACTAGGGTGTGATTGGGGCCCTGAGTTCTGAGGAAAGGCTTCCTGGTGAACATTTTGATGTTCTCTTTACAATTTTCTAGATTGTTGTAGAGGGTCTCTTGCTTTGCTGTTCTTGGGTTCCTGGGGAGAACATTCAATTTGGCTCTTATTGCAACAACCCTTTCAAAACAAAAGTGGCCTCCTACCATACACTCTAGTATCCAACTGATCAACTGATGTTGTAAAATCCAAGACAATCTCAATGAATCAGATAAAACCAATGGAAACTTGAACAGCATAGCTTAGTTGCAGGTTTATTGCAGGGGCCTCCTAGTTGATTAGCCTGTTCCTAATTTGTTCTACCCCTCCCCACCTCCTGCAAGCCTGTTCTCTGTATAGAAGCTAAACTGATGTTTTCAAATTATTGGTTGATTCTTGACACTTATCTACTCCAAATCCAATGATGATTCTCATTTCATCAACATAAAAGTCAAAGTCCTTACAGTGGCCCACAGGGTCTGGACCCTTCCATCCCACATTTCCTGACATCACCTCTTACCACACTCCTGTACATTTTCTCCACTCCAGCTGTGCTGGCCTCCTTGCTGTGGCTCAGGCACACTCCTGCCCCAGGGCTGTTTTCTCTGCCTAACTGCCTCCCAAGACAGCCATATGCCTAGTCCCCACACTTCCTTCAGGTCTTCCCTTTGATGACATTATCTTCACTGGCCATTCTATTTAAAATTCCATTTCCTTCCACCAGATCCTATCTCTCTTTAATTTTTGGTAATATTTTTCACCATTTTGCATATAATATAGCTTACATATTTGATTTATTTTCTAATCTCTAGAATTATAATTTGAATGGCTACTCCATTCCAGCAAGGATTCTTACTCTTTTCCAAAGCCTGAAGTGTAGTAGGCATTCCTACATATGTTGAATACATGAATTAATACATTTAAAGTGAAGGACTGGGGGTGTGGCTCAGTGGTAGAGCACTTGCTAGCATACACAAGGCCCTGGCCAGGTTCAATCCTCAGCATTAAAAAAAAAAGAAGAAGAAGAAATAGTCTGGCCTTTCTCCCTGCTCCCTTACTTCTTTTCTTCCTTTCCATCTTTCTTCTCTTCCTCCCTCCTTCTTTTCTATCCTTTTTCCCTCCCTTTCCTCCACATTCTCGTATTTTTTCCTGCTTCCAACATAGCTGACTTAGCTCTTGTCCTGAGTGAATGAAAGATTCATTTGTCTTTGTGGAAATAACATATTGCTACACATTACAAACTTAAGTCATTATCCTAGGAAGTCAGGGAATTCCTCAGGTTATCATGGCAACTATGATGTCCAAGTTTGTCTGCCAAACTATCCCAACACATGGAGTGGCCCTGGGCTATTATCAACAAGTAGGTTCCCTGTAGCAGTTGATCTGCTTTTCCTAGAAATTCCTGTGAGTGTCTAATGGGGCACTGGTTGGAAAAACTACAGACCCTCTGCTATGTCCTGGGAGTTGGATTGGGAAGTTCATTATGAAATTCTACTAGTATTATTTGATGTTTTCTAAAAATCTGTCATCATTTAATGAAGACTTAGGCTCAGTAAGAACATGGGGATGGAAAGCGTCTTTTAGTCTATTCTTTTTTTATGTATGTACTGGGGATTGAACTCAGGGGCATTCTATCCTAAAGCTACATCTCCAGTCCCTTTTATTTTTTGTTTTGAAATAAGGTCTCACTAGGTTGCTGAGAGTCTCACTAAGTTGCTGAGGCTGGTCTGGAACCTATAATACTCCTGTCTCAGCCATACACCACCCACCATGCCTAGCTTTAGTCACATTCCTGACCCTGATGAACTCTGACCATGGGCAAGTGGTTCAACCTCTCTGATGTCCCTCTGCAGCTCCCAGGGCGTACCATTTTAAAAGACTATCTTATGTGTTTTCTTTCCTGTATAATTCTGTTGTACACTGCCTTGGAAATTCTCTTTTTTGTTTGTGTGTGGTACTAGGGGTTGAATCCAAAGGCATTCTACCTTCAAGCTATACCCCTAGCCCAATTTTATTTCTTATTTTGAAACAAGGTCTCCCTAGGTTGACAAGAGTACGCCACCATGCCCTGCCCTTGGAAATTCTCTAGCATTCTTATATCTCCTTTATCCAGCTTGTAGATTAGGATGTAAGAGTCCTGCTCTGAGCTATCTTTGGTCAACTATCTTCCTTTCCTTTAGAGACCACTGCCATTACATCACTGCTGTGCTGAGCACTAATTATATAACCTACCTGTGACCTGCCCTGCTATAGGAGTTTGGGGGCAACACAGTAAGGAGTTAGCATATGTATTTCAGGTGCTATATCAACTGTTTTACACATATTAGTTCATTTACTTTGTGGCACTGTTATTATTGTCCCCATTTGAATTGAACCTTAAATGACCCCTTATTTACACCTAAGACAATATATTTCCCTCAAGAGTGTGCAAAAGTTACAGAAGACACAACTTTATGGTGTTATGATGTGATGCTGAGGCTTGGAAGTAAGGCAGATCCTCTTTTGTTAAAGTACCACTTGCCCCAGTTCTCAAATTGGATTCAGTCAAGGTAGCTTCTTTCTTTTTTTTCTTTTTCTCACTAGCTGCAAATGCAAAAGTAGCTTCTCCTGATAAAAGGTGAGAGAGGTCAGTCCTGAGGGCCAAGATTGTGAGGCAAAGGTAAGAAGCCATACACTTTAGCCCCTGGTCCTGCTCTTCTGAATTCCCTGGAGTTTCTACCACACCAGAAAGAATTTGGCCTCCTTTCCCTTTATTACACCTTGAAAGCCTCTTGGGCTATGTGGGCTCACCAGCTGGGCGCCGTATGAGCACTAGAGTCAGACTATTGTGCTGAGTTCAGGTTGTGGCTTCAGCACTAACTATCCCCGGGATATTGGTCAAGTTAATTAACCTCTGACCCTGGGTTCTCTGTCAAACAGGCCACACAGCCCTGGATAATTGTACAAAAAGGAAGACATAATTCCTGCTTCAGCATCACAGAATCACAAATATCTCTAATTTTATATGATAATAGAAATATGGACCAAGAGTTGCCAGAGTAGAGAACATCAGCTTAGAAAGACCCTAAATGTTAAAGAGAGTAGGTAACCTAACAAGCTGATGCTTTGAAGATACAAAAGAAAATTTGACAGCATAGAAGTGAGCAGTGGTCATTTAGGAAGAAGAAACCACATACATAGGAATGTGGGGGGAAGGGGTGGGCAAGAGGTTAAGAATGCTTTGCACTGCTTGGAGAATTTTGTGTGCGAGGAGAAATAGCAAGACAGCTAGAGAATTTGTCTTTTACAAGATATACTATGGGGTTCAGATTTTAACCCAAGAGCATCTGGAGTTTTTGAAGGATTTAAGCAAGAGTAAAGTGATCAGATTTCTGTTTACATGGAAGATGGATTGAAGTGATAAATTTCTCCCAAGTAATCTAATTTTTAAAAAAAGATTTTAAAAACAGGACATGGTGCTGTACACCTTTAATCCCAGCACTTGAGAGACTGAGAAAGGAGGATATCAGATTTAAGGCCACCTTCAACAACTCAGTGAGGCCTTCAGCAACGTAGTGAGACTGTTTCAAAAATAAAATAGGTCTCAGAGGTAGAATGTCCCTAGTTCAATCCTCAGCCCCCCGACACACATCTCTTATGATATTTTTGAGTCAAATCTTCATCCATTGTAGAATAGAAATGTTTCTCTTTAGGGGGCATATTTACTCGAAAATCCTGTCTTTCTATGTCCCATGAAACTGCATGAATCCTTCTTTTTGATGGAAATTTTTAGGATGACAAGGATACTGAGAATGCAGGGTGAATTCAAAATTATTTCAATTCATCTTAGTGTTTTCTTTTCTTCAGAAGTCCATGAAACACACTGTATCCATCAAAGCCAGCACACAATGCTCAATTCTTAGGATGCTCTGATATTCCCACAACCTTTAAATAAGAACAAATTTTCATCTCCAATTACTTTTGCTTTTTCCCATTGAGAATTGATGGATCTGTAAAAAGTCTTTTCATAATAAGTTATTGAACATTCAAATTAAATACTAAAGCCTTTTCTGTAGACCTTTAATTTTTGAGAACTGCTATCTTTGTTTTAGTTAAGAACTCTCCTTGACTAGACATGCTCCTTAGGAAAACAGGAGGATTTTAAAAATTACATGTGAATCTAACAATAAATATCAATTAGGGTATCTTATTGAGAAGAAAACCAAGAAGATTCCAATACTCCAAATTCTTATACCTGGTACACCAAGGTTAGCAATAAGAAGAGGAAGTAATTCTTCTTCCTTATATCCCCTTTCAAAGTATATATGTTTCTAGGATGCTGAATTAAACATTGTTAGTCAGCAGCCTCCTCTATTTCTTGCCCCTTTGTCTCTCTAGATCTTCCTCTTAAACACAAATGCACACTCCTTAATCACAGTTTTGACAACACAGCTTTCCTGCAGTAGAAATTTGTTGTATCCCTTTACCTACCAGCTAATGTTTGAGAATGGCATTACAGTTGTCCAAACATCTATTTGATGTTTGATTCTTCTCTAAAGGAGAGAAACTTGCTGAATATACGAGGAACTCATTACCTTAAGACACAGACAGCCTATGGTTTGGGATTGTGATAGAGAAGAGTAAGAATATTATAAATCTTCCTATGACTTTCCACATATTAGTCCTAGTTACTATCCATGGAACCATTAAGAACAGGTTTTGTGCCTCTTCTATATAACACCAACTCAAATTAGTGCTGATAAGAAGCTTGTGTTTCTTGAATACTTTTCTTAGAGCTCAATAGCCCCTCATTTTCCCTCAGGTAATCCTGATCCTCTCCCATAGTGGTTGATTTTACCACAACCCTCTATCTGCTTATATATCTCTAAAATTTAGATGCCCAGAGCAAAATTAGTGTTTCAAATGTCTTGTGGCTGGTATATACCCTTCCTCTTCCAACTGTACCTCTATAACTGTAGCCTAAAGCAAAATTAGTTTCTGGTAGCTATGTTACATTTTGATCCAAAATAAGATTAAACCATATAGCTTTTATGTTTACACGCATTAGGCTACATTTACTTCAGAGATTGTATCATTGATTTTCTTGGCTCTCAAATAATTTATCTTGATAAATTTATCATGTTAGGTTTCATACATCTCACATATCTGTCAGGATTTTTATGGATCTTGATTCTGGACTCCAATTTGCTTATTTTGCCTGTTGTATCATACCCCGATTCTATTTGTTCTTCTAAACTATTCATAAATTTAAAAAAATAAATAATACTCAGGTTGTTGAATCATTCATTGGTACTGCTAGGTGTAATTGTCAAACTAGATATGAATTCACCTTTACTATCATCTGGGCCATATTTATCCAAATCATCTACAAAGATATCAGGAGTGAGATTACTGGATGGTGTGCTGGGGTCACATTTACTGTGCTTACACAGAGGGTCCCCGATGTGTGAGTCTGGTCTCCCATGTCAGAAAAGGATGTGATATGTTATGATTTAGAACTAGAATGTTCTCCCATCAGAGCCACTTCTTTTTCATAAGAAGGCAAAGAGGTTGCTCACACCAAGCAATTGTCATTCTTCTAATCACTAAGTTTCTCTTTGTGTTATTATCATCATCAATCCCATTTGCTATCATAGCACTAGGATACAGCCAGCATCCTGCTTGTGCAGATGTGACAGGAGCTGTTCAACCACTGGCCATATTCTAGAAGCCTTTGAAAGGAATAGCCCAAGCAGGTGGGAGGGTAAGGAGCTACAGTGTCTTCTCACCTCTTCAGGTGGAGGCAGCCCTCTCTGAATACTCACCAGTGCATCAGGCCATACCAGGAATCCCAGACTTAGAGTCATGTTGCAGTGTAGGCACAAGGATGTGGAAGCAAGGTTATGAGCGTCCTTCCACCTGACCAACTGTGAGCCTAGGATAGGACAGAGTCCTCTGATATGAGCATATTGCAAGAGGCATCCTGCCTTGTGCATTCACTTCTCCTTTTCCCTTCACTGTTGGGCAGCAGTGTATGTGACAGACGATGGTGTCTTGAAATGGGATAGCACTATAAAAAAGGAGAAAACTGGGAAGACTCTAGGTATTTTGGGAGGGAGAAATGGCATGACTTGCAGATGTGGGAGGGTGAGAGAAGAGGAAGATTATAGATATGATGACTACCAGATTTTTAGTTTTAGCCTCTGGGAGAAAGTTGTTACCACATTGAGATGAAGAAAGTTTGAGTAGGATGGCTGGGGGTAGGTGAGGGAAATCAGCTCCATTTAAAAAATATTATTAAAATTGAGATGTCTGATAAACAACTATAAATAGAAAGCTAAAGAAGACATTTTGATGTAAGAGTAGACAATGCAGGGAAGAGGCTGGGGTAGAGATATAAAATTTGGAGTCATCCATCTAGAAGTGTCATATTAAGCTGGGGAACTGGATAAGACCAGATAAGAGTGATGTAAATTGTTTTGTTAACCATAAAAAGATTTACACATGTGTTTACATATGAAATGTTATTATTTTGTCCATTCCTAGTGGAACATATAATGGGTCAAAGTAGTCTTACAGAATTAGACATAGAATCCTCTGAGGGAGCAATTCCACAGGAAAGGTATGAACTGATTCCAGTCCTCTCCCTCTACCCTGTGAAGGCTGCAGGTTCACTTGTGTCCCAGCACTAGCTCAGAAAGTGTCATCCTCCAGGCACACTTCCAGTGCAATTAATCATGTTAATATCTATAAATAAAGTGCAGTCAACAGTTACTTTAACAGTGCATGCTAATTATTGGTGGGATCTGTCACTGGAAAAGGACTTTTTTTCTATTTTGTCACGTCTGGGGAAAGTATGGGGGAAACAATTGGAGTTTCTGATAAAATAGAAAGATCAAATCATTAACCACTTCCATATTACAGGTAGACCAGGTTTGGACCATCAGTGTGATTATTATAGGTAAGGATAGAGGACATTTGGGAGGAATATGGCAACTAGGATTGAACTCACCAAAGAAAGGATTTCTTGTGGTTATATCTTACATGGGTTTTGTTTTTAAAAGAGGCTCTGTAAGAATAGGATTTCTCAGTGATTTGGTAATACTGGGGAATATGGTGTCAGGGAGTAGGTGGGAATGGGGAAGAAAAGAGGGATGACCAGATGTCCCATTTCCTGGTGACTCACTGGACATTTAATCCAAAGGCCCCAGAAAGCTACTGAGAGTGCAACACATACCCAAGGATCCTTGCACCTTTCTTTCATTTGTGCATCATTCCATTCGTGCAAAAAATATTGAAGGAGTCATCCCTACATGGGAGCCAATGGAAGAGGAGAAGAAGTGGACCTTCTCCTTGAAGAGTACACAGACTAGTATAGGGGAGAACAAGTTTTCTCAACCCTCCTGTGGTTTCTAGATAGGTATGAAATAAAAACCTGACAAAGATAGAATAACAGGAGAAAAGCATAACAAATGTATTTAACCAAAGTGATAAAAATATCTATATGTGATATAAGAGCCTTTAGAAATGAAGACCCAAAGACTCAGAGAAAATTCTATTTTTATTTTTATGTGTGATGAACAATGGACAGCATGTAGAAATGTGATTGGACAAAAGAGTATAACCTAATGGTGATAGACTGAGAGGGCAATCTCAATGAAGCCTGTGTGTTCAGATCTTCTTGGTCTCTTTGTATGGTATTCCTTCTTCCTGGCTATAGGCAGGACCCTTTCTGGAATGAACAGTCTTAAAATCTACTATCAGAAAAGGAAGGTCACAAAATTTCTTTATAGCCAACTCCAAGACAGAAAAGCAGGGAAAAGCTAGAGTAATATGTTCAGGTTTTATGATTGGCTTTGAGGGAGAGAGGTTCTAGTTTATCTGATCCAACTTGAGGAAAAGAAATTCTAGTTTCTTTGGCCTGAGGCAAGAAAGGGAAGTAGGAGCAAGAAGGGCAGGGGAAGGAGCTTTTTAAATACAAATGTTTAGGCTGTTTATATTTAATGTCATTATTGAAAAGTTCAGTTTAGATTACCGTCTTGTTTTCTATTTCAATCAGATTTTTCTTTCCTAATTTGTTCATTTTTCTTTTTTCCTCTCTTCTTTTGGATTAATTGAGTATTTTTAAGTATCTATTTTATCTCCTTTATTGGGTTCTGAGATATAATTCCTTGATGTATTGTTCTAGTTATTTCTTTTGGTATATTTCTATAACTGACATAGTACTATTATGTCACTTGTACTATATAGATAGTAGAGGAATGTCACAATTCTTGCATCATATCTTCCAATGGATAACCCCAATAAAATGAGAACTTTTCTTTTTCAATATTGATTTTTTCAATCTCAGCAATGACTCTGAGTGATATTGCTTAGTGTATATACCCATTGGCCTTCATCTCAACAAAGCTCAGGGGCATAAATATTTTTGTTAGGCTAAATTCTTGCATTAGCCCTTCTAGAACTTCATAGAGCTAGGAAGTAATTCACCAGAAGAATATAAGAAGAGGAATACAAAAATACATAAGTTAGCCAAAATTACATCTGTATAGGCCACTACAGGCAAATGGATCAAGAAACAGTTTGCAGATTGGCAGATAGAAAACTCACACATGCTTGCTATAAAGTCCTAATATACCTTGCTAACAATACTGAACTTGGCCACACAGAGCAGGAGCAAATGAAGCATTTCTTTGTTTGGCATTTTCCTTCCCCTCATGTTCTCTAGGGCACTCAGCCACCAGATAGTTCTGCATATGATTCCTGTCAAGTTGAAAAAGAAGCCAGATATGCCACTGCCCCTTTATATTTGCCTAAATTTATCCACATTTATGAAAAACTTTTATCAAGAATCTAAGTACTTCCATGTAAATCGGAGTTTCTTGTTCTTGGCACCATTGACATTTTTACCAGATAACTGGGGCTTCCCTGTGCATCTTAGGATGTTTTACAGTGTCCCTGAGCTCTACCTACTAGATGTTGGTAACGCACATCCCTCCCCAGTTGTGACAATCAAAAACTTCTCCAGATAGCGTTGGATGTCTCACCGAGGAGCGAACTTGCTCCTGTTTGAGAACCACTGAATTGGAAATGTTCATAATCAAGACCTACAAGTTCTTGACTCCAAATCAGTATCAGTTAGTGGGGAGAAAGCAGAGTTACCATCAGGTGCCAATGAACTCTTATTCCACTGCCCAGCAAGCCCACATCTCCTCAAGGGATGGAGACTGTTGTCTACTACTGCAGATTCAGCTTCTGGAAAGAGCAGAGCTCAACTCATAACCACAACATATGCTAAAATAATAATTTTCATTTTATTTTATAATTTAGAAAATTTTAGATTTCTTTTTAAAACACTTGAAGATAAAATCAAACATTTTCTCTTTGATCATGATTTCTTTAATTTCTATTTTTTAAAAGTACTAATGTGGGCTTTAGCCCTAGTTCATATTTTTAATGTACTACAAAATCTGAGTAAACTCATGAACAAATAGCCATATAATATAAATCTTTATGAATGGGGTATATATTGGGGGAAAAAATCCAGTGTACTCAGTAGAGACATAATCTGACACATCACATTTAATTATGTGCATCAGGCTCCAGAGCAGGACTGGACCGAGTACATTTTCACATCTCAAACTTTACAGTGTGTGCACAGCGTGGGCCCTCAGGAAATGTACGTTGAAAGAATTGATTATGAAACTTCACAGGCATGATTTCGATTGCTCCTAGAATTACTTTGTCAAGCCAAGATTTTCTGGGCAGGATGAGGTGAGAGGAAAGAGCTGGATGCAGTGGAAAGCCCTGAAGGAAGACTAGAAGGCAAAGGGCAGAGGAATGGGCCAGGGACTGAGGAAGAAAAGGTCTGACCTGCAGAAGGCTGAGTCAGACCTGTTCTCTGCAGGGAGGGCAGACCCTGCTCCTACAGGAGGGAACCCATCACCATAGAGCAACCAGAATCTACTGTGTGTGAACTCCTACTCCTGCAGAACTCCCCCACCTCACCTCTCTCCAAAGAGAGAGGACCAGCCACCTGGGTCTCTTGAGGTCAGGGCTCCAGGAACCCAGGGGAGTTTGGCTTGCAAGCTGAGGTGATTTATTTTTATGAAGCAAACATTTCATGAAGACACACAGCAATCCATCTGCCTTAGCAACCAAATAGATCCCTTTGCCTCATCCTCCTGTGGAAGCAGTCAAGGCGGAGAGGTTGGGCGAGGTGACCTTCCAGAGCTGACTCCGTGCTTCTAAAAATAAAAGCATCCTTGGAGGACCAAGAACGGGAGGGGAGGCTGTGGCTGTTGAGGGCAAGAACCTGATTCCCCAGAGCATTGTCAGTATGAAACTGTATTAATTAGGCACAGGCATCCAGCTCGATAACCTCAGGTATAGCTCAGAAATTGAAATTAAATGAACTGGCTCCCCCCCTACAACACTTGGTTACTCTCTCCCTGGGCTAAAAACAGAGAAAGAGACTCATGTCTCCTGACCTATTTGAATGGCTGCATATCACCCAAGGAGATGTGTTCCTGAGCAGAGGGAATGGACTCCTTAGAAACACCCAGAGAAGGAAAGAGCTATGGCAAAGTGGAATCTCAGGGGCAGGCAACAGGGTGCCCAGGGATCTGGGCTCTTCTCTTCTCTCCCTGTGTGGAGACTGTGCAGAACTAGGCCAGTGTCCAGATGTGTCCAGGGCTGTGGATATGTGGGGTCATGGGCTGCCACTCTCTTACTCATGGCAGATTCTTGTCCAGAGCTGTGTTAGGAGCTAGAAGATTCTAAAGTCTCTTGAAGCCACATGCTGGTTTTGCATGACTTGTATGTGACCAGTTGTATGCAGTGTCCTGAGGATAGGGACTGCAGGGGTGTGCATGCAGGAGTATACGGGGAGACTTGGCTAATTTGAGGGGATGATGTGATGGAACATTCGAGCACCAGTGTCTGGGTGGGGTTGGGGTTGCACAGCAGTGTGGGGTGTCTCTTTGCACAGGAGCCACATGTGGATCATGGTGGACATGAGCAGAGCCACATGGAGCAAAGGAGGGGCTCCATCGAGGACTGTTAAGGCTGGGGGTGCTTCGGCACCATAGGCTGTGTTCTGGGCCACAGGGACCCATGGGAGGCTGTGCAGGTGGAAACATGGTGGGTGAGGCCCTGGATGGTCTCTGAAGCTTTGCCACCTAAAGATGATTTGCACTTCCTTAGGGGAGGACCTCCCAGAGTGCAGAGATGCATTCTTCTCCCTGTGACTGGCAAGAAAGAAAGAGACATCACCAGTTCATGAGCTGAATAAAAGAAAGGGTCACTTCCAGAGCTGGCCTGCAGCTGAGCCTCATGTATCCCAGCCAAAGACACTAATGCTTTGGTTTGTGCTTTCTCTACAGGACAATGTGGATCTTGGAGAGCTGATGTTTTCCCTCTGCTATCTTCCAACGGCTGGCAGGCTGACCATCACCATTATAAAAGCAAGGAATTTAAAGGCAATGGACATAACAGGAGCATCAGGTGGGACATTCCGAAATTCAGACTTCCCGTCTAGCTCTGATGTTGTACATTATTAGGTTTCTACTCTAGTAATAAGTCACATTGATTCTCAAACAAACTGCCCAGGTTTAATCACAGTCCTATCACCAAAGAGGAGTGTGAGTTTGGGCAAGTCACCTAAACTCTCTGGGCTTCAGATTCCCATCTATGAAATGACGATAAAAATAGTATCTAGCTCATGGGTTCTTGTGAGATTCAGTGAGCTAATACATACAGCCATAAAATGGTGTCTGATGTCTTTTAGATGCTATATGTTAGTTGTCATTATTACTATTATTGCTTGGGTCTTCTCCCTCACTATTAGTGTAAATTGGACCTATATCTTACACATTCTGATGGTTTATCTAATTGGATCTTTTTCCTTAGATATCACCATCATAGGTTAAAGATTGAAAACAATATATCTCCTTATAAAAGTGAACGATATAGTTTGGTTTTTCCAGTGAATTAATCATGTACACTTACGTTCTTTTTCCCCTCTCCTGCCCTGTACACGTACATGCTAAACCCTAATAAAAAAAATCTCTTACTGGCATGGTGGCTCATACCAGTAATCTCAGTAGTTGGGGAGGCTGAGGCAGGAAGATCACAAGTTTGAGGCCAATTTGGCAATGTAGTGAGTCTGTGTCAAAAAAAAAAAAAAGTCTAGGGATGTAGCTTAGTGGTAGGACACCCTTGGAATCAATCCCTATATCACAAAAATAAAATTTAAAACCAAAAATAATTCCTTATTATAGCTAGGTGTGGTGGTACATACCTATATATCCCAGTACCTGGGAGGCTGAGGCAGGAGGATGGCAGATTCAAGGTCAGCCTTGGCAACTTAGCAAGATCCTATTTCAAAATAATATAGGGCTGGGGGTGTGACTTTGGAGACAGAACACTCTCGGGTCCAGTCAAGTGCTCACTAAATGTGGACACAAACACCTAGAACATACTGACTCAGTCACTGAAATCAGATACAATGTATTCTGCATCCTATGCTCCAGGGTTTTTCTGAGAGACCAAAAGACATGGCCCCTCTGCCCTCCAAGTCCCTCCTGGAATGTGTGAGAGGCAGGGCAGCGTGTGACTGCGCAGGTGAAGAGAGATGGAGAGCTTCCCGCTGAGCAGGAGTATGGCCAGGCACTGGTGGGACTGGAGGAGCTCTGCTCAGAGCAGAGGCCGGCCTGGCCCCATCACCCAGCACAGAGCGCACCACAGTGTGGTCTATGTCCTTTCTCTCCCTGGTAGATGAACTTCTCTTTTTGCAACCTGACTGCAGGCAGCTCTGGGGGCTCCCTGGACCAAGGAAACCTACCTGGAGATGCCTCCCTGTCCTCTAGGAATTCAGATGCTCAAAAAATCTAGGAAATCCCTTCCTGAAAGACCCGATCCCTAGGGAAATATTCCCTGGAGTGACTCAGAGCTGAGGGCCCGAGGCCTGTTCCCCACTCCTTGGAGATGTCTGCATTTCTCTTCCTATCACAGACAGGCAGGTCCAGAATTCTAGCTGGAATGTTTTCTAATTTGGTAACAGATGTTTTCACACTATTTTAAAATTTCACGCATTTCGAGGAGACAGTGTTCTGGGCTTTTTCTTGAATGAATGACTTAATTATCCTAACTAGTTGCTGCCCAGATATCGCATTAATTAAAATCCTCAAACTCCGGTCCACAGGCCAGTAAAAGAGTTCTGCACACATTAGTCCATGCAAACCCACTATCTACGTTTATCCTCACAGTGGCCCTGTTTCTCATGGTCTGCAGATCCCTACGTGAAAGTCTCACTGATGTGTGATGGCAGGCGACTGAAGAAGAGGAAAACATCCACCAAGAGGAACACGCTGAATCCCGTTTACAACGAAGCCATAGTCTTTGACGTCCCTCCTGAGAACATTGACCAAATCCACTTGTCCATAGCAGTCATGGACTACGACCGGTGAGATTCCTGGAGCTCTGTCTGAGTGCAAGTCCACTGCCCTGGGCAAGGAGGGGAGAGGATGGAGCAGCCATAGATCCTTAGCTCATGTCCCAGGCCGTAGACCAAGACTGGATGAGCAGCACATGGAAGGCAGATTGACAAGGAGCCACCATTTTCCTACCAATTCCGTAGTGTCAGAGCACCATGGTGCCTCTCAGCTATTCTGTTCTGTACTTCCTCCCTCTTACCACTTTCTTCTCCTCCAGCTTTCCCACCTCTTCCTCCATCTAGACCTGCACACCTCCTGGAAACTGGGCTTGGAGAAGTTGGACCCCAGGTCTTATCTTCTGTCAGGCAATCCTGATTACCTTTAGGGAAAAGATTCTGCTCAAAACAGCAGAATGATTACTTTAGCCAGACCATCAATATTTCTAAATACATAACTTCAATCTTTTTTTTTTCCTTCTTGCAGTGTGTTTAATAAAGATCATTTCCATCCACTTAAGTCTGAAAGCAAACACAGAAATGTTCTCTTGAAAATGTTAGAATCAGTATGGATGACAGGGTGCATTAAAATGCATAAGATGCTAGACTTTTTAATTAATACAGCACAGAAGAGATATTTATAGCCAGCATTGTAGCCAATTGTGTATTTAAAGGACAGATTTGAAAAACAGTCATTTTAATATGCAAAGGAAGTACCAACAGGGAATTATACATGTTAAACCAGTCATTAGACTGAAATGCAAAGTCTCTTTTTAATTAGAAACCTCCCACGTGGTCTGGGCACAATTATAGAAGGAAAAAAAAGTCATTTTGACTTCTAATATAATCTTACAAATATTATTCGTAGCTAAAATTTTTCCCACATACCTCTGAAATGTCAGCAAGACAGCTTCAGTGACATGAACACTTTTTCCAGCAGATGCTTACTTGAAGCATGACTGTCCTCCAACATGGCTGCCCATGGGTATGACAGCCCATCCTGGACAGTAGACCTTGTCCCATCTCCCCTGGGCAACATAGAACACCAACAGTGTCAGGCCTCAGGAGAGGATGTTGCCCACCAACTGTAGAAGGCTAGGCCAGCAATTTTTAAGCTATTGCCAAGTTTCCTGCATCCACGAATCTGATTATGTGATCTCTCTCTCAATTTAATTATCAGTAAACTCATGAATCTGGATTGGAAAAATCCATGGCAGAATCCATGGGGTTTCTGCATACATTTTATTTTAATGAGCACAGACTCAAATATCCTTACACACTACCTCTCACTCCTGTATTCCCTTTACCAACCACACACAAATAGGAGAAAAATTACTCATGTTTGCAGGAAGGAAAAAGAAAGTATGTGAGTTTGGATCCTAAAGAGTTAAAGAATGGGCTATAGCCTTCCGAGTATGCAAAGGACTTTGAACAAAAAATTGCTAAGGAAAAAAAAATAGCCCAAATCAGAAACCTATCAAGGAGAAAATTTCAGAAATATTAGCCCTAAGGTTAAAGGAGTTAAGTATCTTCATACAGTTGGGACATCAAGTTGGGTCAAAGAGCCAATGCTGGGGTTAGAAGGAAAGATGGAAGAACATATATGATGACAAGATTCTCTTAACAAAAGGGGAAATAAGGAGCTTCCTCTACTCTGCCCATTTGTGAGCCAAGACCCAAGACTGTCAGGCTCAAAGCTGCTCCCTCACCCATCCTTGGTTGCCTCTTGTGGGAATTTGTGTAGCCATTATTAAAAAACAAAACAAAACAAAACTCTTTTCAGATGTCAACCTTTTAATTATGTGAATTTGGAGGCCAACCTACTTCCAGAACTAGAGGTGGTATCCTTAGCATGCATCAGAGAGCTCTTTAAACATAGAGTTTTAGGAAACAAGCTAACCCATGCCAATGTTTAGGAAAGCTGGGTATGACATTGAATTCCAAGTCCTATTGGCTGTTAAACTTGGCCTGTAGTTTTAAATTAGGGATGACAAAAACATAATTTCCCTGATTCCTCCATCTGTTTAATTGAATAGCTGTTACTCTTGCATACCAAAATTTTAAGAAAAAACTATTGTGGGCCATTTTCACAGTGTAGGTCACAATGAGATCATCGGCGTGTGTCAAGTAGGCAACGAGGCTGAGAGGCTGGGCAGAGACCACTGGAGTGAAATGCTGTCATATCCTCGCAAGCCCATTGCACACTGGCATTCCCTGGTGGAGGTAAGACCCTACCCTGTATGCTCCATTTTGTAGAAGGGTAAAGGCCGTGCTGTCAAAATGCAAGAGCCACTCAAAGTCTGACATCACAAAGGTCCTCGGTCACAGATACATTTCCCTGGTTACATTTCCTAAGGCCATTGGGACTTGCATTCCATCTGAGGTTCAATCTGTGCCCCCCAATCAGTCTAGAATGTTTTGAACATTAATAAGGGATCATCCCTCACTTGTCCTCTTAAAAGATCAAGGCTGTCTGATTCTACATTGTGGTTTGGGTTGACTTTGGAGGGTATCTGCCAGATCTGGGTGAGCATGGAGTTTCAGGCCATCCTTATGTTGTCTTGACTTCTTAAAGAACTTGAGACTGGGAGAGAGGAAGCCTAGATACCAAGACAGGCTCTGGCACTAACCTGTGGTTCTGGGTGAGTTGGTTAATATCAGTTTCAACTACATATAATAAAACCCACACACCACAAGACAACAACAGGTAAAATGGAAATTTCTTTCTTACATACGAAAGTTCCAAAGAAAGACAATGGTAGGGTGTTACCATAGCTCCTCAATCAGCGGAGACTAGACTTCTGTCTTTCTGCTTTACTCAGAGTGATTTTTTTTTTCCTTAAAGTCACTGTAAATATGATTGCTAAGCTCCAACCATTATATATCTTTCAGGCCATAAAAAAGGTAAGAGAGGCAAGAGTCAAAGAATACACATTCCTTTTTAATGAGTTCTCTTTGAGATCTTATGCAACACTGCTACTTATGTTTAATTTAGTCGTGGAACTTTTAACATGCCTCATTGTGGAGAGAGAGGTGAGAAATATATTGCTTTTGTTGGGTGGCAACATGCTAAACCTAAGAACAGGACTTTGTTTGCACAGAAGAGGAGGAAGCTAGGCTACCTGAAAGCAACTGTCCGTGGTTCTGCCACTCTTGCCTCATTCACCCACTCCCTCCCCCATCACTTCTCATTCATTCTTCTCTCATTCATCTTTGCTCATTGACTCATATACTTGCTGACTCATTCCCTCAAAAATAATTTGCACTCACTAAGTAATATTTCTGTGGGTCAAATGCCATGTAAAAACAGAAAATGCAGGAGTAAATAAAAAGCCATCTCTTCCCTTACAGAACTTATAGACAATAAGAGAGAAGACAGTGCATAAGTTAACCATTACGGTGCACATCATAAGCATTATCATCCACATATGTGCTACAGGAGCACAAAGGACGAAGGTGTTTATCATTCTCAGAGGAGACTGTCCACAAAGCATCTTTCCTTCCTGCTTTCAATAAGTGAAGAGAACAGAGCCTCTGGGTGTGGAAATGGCAGACAGCAGTTATTTATGAGGGCACATAGGTTCCAGGATGAGAACTTTCCTCTGTCCTTCTAGTCCAGGCAGCTGATCATAGCAGAGGCATGTTGAGAGAACAAGACAAGAGCAAGCATCCTCTGCCATTGATAGCCAGATGAGTCTGGTTGGAGGATCATTTAGGGCAGCTGTGGAGATGAAGAGACTTCCAACCGAGGTCTGAGGACGAAGGGACACTTCCTTTATTAGAATAGTGCAAGAGGGAGACTCCAAGCATCAGGGCTTCTGAGGGTATTAAAGAAGAGCCTAGAGCTCCCCTAACTTGCATGTCCCTAAAGATATCTCTGCCCCTGGGCCATAGAAGCTGAGGTGCTCTCTTTTCTGGACCCAAAATTAATCCCTAAGGGAGAACCAAACTACTATGAATTGCTTGAGAAGTAGCTGGAGGCCTGACACTTAACTGTACCTCACTTCTTCAGCTCCTGGAAGAATTCTCAAAGGAGGCCATCTGTGGGCTCATTAAACTGTCCAGGCCTGCCATTGGCAGTAGAAAAGCAGTTGTCCAGGATTCCTGCACCCTTAGAAGTCATTACTGATTTTAATTCTTGTTTATAATCAGGAATGTCAAAGCTCTGTGACAGGAAATGGGAAAGTGGCAAGGATGAGGTTGTGGAGGGGCTGAGGAACGGGCCCTGATTCATGCACAAGCATTTCTTTTTTTGTGACCTTGGCAGGAGAGTAACCCTTTGCTGGGGATGTCCCATACTGAGCCCTGAGCTGCTGTGGGTGTTACGAAAAGGAAGTGATAGAAAGCAGGTTGTGGTGGCTTCCCTCACTGTTAAGGGAAAAGTTCTATATAACTTTGGTCACCTGGGAAATAGTTCTTAAACTCTGAGGCTCAGGTTTTTGCAAGTCTCCATTAAATAGTTATGTAAGTCTTTAGGGTTAAACCACAGAAACTTGGGAGTCAGTCTGTACAGCAGCGAGAATTACTTCAGCTAATACCGTTTCTCAACTGTTGCTGCAGAACTAAGGAAATGAAATGCCTGTGCCCATGATATGAAGGGCAAACCAAGGGAGGAGCTGCTTCTTCCCTGTTGCTTACTGTCTCTTTGAAGTAATGCCCTGGACTCCAGATCCATCCTGAGAGGGGAAGTAATGCTTTCCCTTTTAAAAATAAACATGTAACTGGCAGAATTGGGACAATGGTACCAGATGAGATGAAAGCGGTGCTGGGAAGTTGCCCGTGCTTTGCTAGCCGCTGTAAGGGTGGAGGAGTCACAGACAGTACTTGGAAACATGCACGTTGAGTTAGATGGACCTAGATTCGCATCGCTGTGCTGCAACGTACTAGTAGCCTGTTCTTCCCCTTTGGTTTTCTCATCTGTGAAATGGCCATAACAGTGTCTGTCCCCCTGGGGGTGGCTTCGAGGACTAAACAGTCTCATCTATGTGCACCGTGGCTCTGTGGCTGACACATAACAGATGCCCAGGAGAGTTCTCATTAGGATCATGATGTATGTCCCACATTCTGACTGGCTTCTGTGTGTTCTAATGGGACTGTGTCACACAAGGAAATGTCATCCATAATATTTGTCATGGAGAATAAGAGAAAGGCCTGCACCCCAGTGAGCCATCGTCTCAGATTGGGGGACAGGGGCCCACTCAGCACTTGGCTGGACATAGATGTGTATGTTTAAGTTCTGTCCCCTTTCCTCTTTTCTTTGTCTATAAAGATAAGTTGCTGTTATATCCTCTTGAATTTCTACTTTAAAACAAACACAGCACCAAATCCCAGTTCTCTTGGTGTGTGTGTGTTTATGTGTGTGTGTGTGTGTGTGTGTGTGTGTGTGCGCGCGCGCACGTGAGCGCATGTGTATATGAGAGGGAGAGGGAACAGGTTAGGACTGAACCCCGAACCCTGTAGAGATCTGGCAGGCTGCTCGGGGCTGCATCCAATACACCCTGACCTTGCCAGGGCAGGTGGCAGATGGAGTCTTCAAAGCCAATGAGTTCAAAAATCTGTTTCTCTCTCAGCAGTTCTGGATGGCTTCACTGCACACTCAAAGGTCAGCCAGCCCTGCTCCCTTTGCTCTCTGTGGTGCCAACAGCTTGGAAAGCTGTGTAAGCTCCCCTGGAGCTGGCTGCCTGGGACTTGGGGAGCCACAAGAGATGGCAGAGCACTAGGGGCTTCCTGACCATACACAGCACCTGCCTCTATATATCCAAGATAAGATGGTGCTGGCCTGGCCATATCACAGCACCTTTCCCACCCTCCTGAATGTCAGGCTGACCTACATCATGAGCTTTAGGGAGATTAGTAGGAAATTGTTCCAAGTTTCCATCGTTTCACTTGTAGTGCTTTGAGATTTTTGTATTGATGAGTAGCAAGCTGGGCTTAATGGGAAAACCAGACATGGACACTGTTTGGCTAAAGCAAATTTTATTTTTCTGGGAGAATGAAGAAAGAGTATCCAATTAGAATATATATTAATATATATAGTAATGATCAGCAACATTATCCTAATAGAGATGCAAGATTCTAATCCCCAAAGTTATGCTCAAAGGATGCTCAAATGCAGATCAGTCTTCTCTCCATGCCTAGACTTTGGACATATATGTGCAAAAAGGCTAAAAAGGTTCTGCAGTAGTCTATCTGTCTGTCTTCTGACTGAGGTGGTCCTGTTCTCTTCTTTACTCAGAGTTACACAGTTTTCAGCATCACTAGAGGCAGTTATGGTACAGTATACCCTCATTTATCACCCTCAACCTCATTAACTCATTAAGTCCCACATTTTCCATTCTGCTAATATAATAATTACTTCAGAGTTATCATACGTGGTATATTTGTTACTCTAAGTTTTTATAGGTGTTTCATATCTGGGATGCTGAGACAAAATTGATTACTATGTAAACTTAGAGCTATAAGCCTAAAGCAAATGTCAGTTCCCAGACTTGTCTTAGAGTTGCACTATCAGCCTCTTTAAACCATCTCTAGATACCTGTCAGGTGCTCAGCAGAGCCTACCTGGAATCTTCTATGGCCCCAGGTTCCCTGATTCCTCAGGTCCAGTCATATAAATGGTGACCTGGTACCCACTGCAGCAGGAGTTTTGAGAGTAGACTTTTTGAGAAAGGTCCTGGAAAGACAAGGGAAGTTCACTGGAATAAACAGACTGCCTCCCAGGAGGCTTTGAAGTGAGTGAGTGAGTGACAAGTTGTAATTCACAGCAGATTTAGGAAACAAGAACAATTCTGCAGGAAGGATGGGGGCGGAAAGGACACGTGGAGCTGCGGGGGCTTCGGCACCAGTGCAGGCCTGTTCAGTGACTTGGTCATTTCTACCTTGTTTCTCTAGCCCATGTTGGCCCAGGGGCCATTTGTGTTGCCAGCTCCCCCTCAATCTATCTGAACCTGGGATTTCAAGCTTGAGATTGAATCAGAATCTCTTCCCCCTCCCCCTCCCTATCTCTTCTGTCAAAGGCTTTCTACTTCCTCTTCCTGTCTGGTGGAAACTTCCGTCATAGCATGATTCCTCTCTACCTATGACTTAGTCAGGACTCCAAGATTTCCTGTCAATATGTAAAGGAAATGTATGGGACATCAAAGTGTCTCTTTTCTCAGTTTTAAGGCTCTTGTTTCATGGGAGACTAGCTGATACTAGCTGATTGTTGACCTTGTGATACCTGCCTTCAGCCTGCAGAAATCCATGGCATTGATTTGAGGCATGAGGCCACATGATTTATAGACAATGGAAATGCCATCCTTGGTACACAGATATTGAGTAAGTTTTTAATGGATGAATGAAAGAATAAACAAATGAGGTATATAGTGAAGCAAATTGGGTTCCTTTAGTTCTGAAGTTCCAGAAGCTCCCATTCAGTGGAGTCCAAAATAGAAGTCAGTGCTAGGCAAAGTATAAAAGGTATTGAGAATGAATTTGTGGTAGACTATTCAAATGGAGATGGCCCTTGTTAAACTCCAAGCCTTGATTGCCTTTTCTCCATTTAGAAGGATATGAGCAGACATCATTTCCTCCCTTGGTTCCCATGAACTACCATCTAATGATGGTGGCTTTGCATTTGAGTACAATTGAGAAATATTCAGAACTGAGACCCCCTAGTAAAGCACATAGTCCCCCTTGATCTGGTATGGGTGGCTAGGCTCTAGAGCACTTCAGTATCTCCTTTCATGAGAAAGAGGAAGCACACAAAGGTCCTAGAGTCAAATAGCAGACTGCTGTATCCTGAGTGAGAACTGGTCAGGAGATAACAAGCATGCTAGCCCTTGAGTGGGCTGTTCTCACCAGGGAAATATTTCAGCAGCACTCGTACAAGGTAATGACTTGTCCTACCCATCTGCACAGATAAAGAAGAGAAAAATGAAGTAATATGTTTTTTTGGACAATATGAAAGACTTAATTTTCAGGGTTCTTACTTTTTTTTATCAAAAAATAAAGTATTTTTAATGGCGGGATTTATCATGCCAGTGTCATAAACACTTGTAGAGCCACACTGAATCACAACTGATTGCAAAGAACATAAATATGCTCTGCATGTTCAGGATCTGAAAACATTAACAAACCTGTTAGGATCTGTGCCAACTGATGGAAATGGCCAGATGCAGTTTGGACACTCAGGCAAGGTTAGCGTTAATGGGTCATTGTGTTTCCAGCTGGGGAAGGGTATGGTCAGTAAACAAAGCCAAAACTATTTAGACTTTCCCAAGCAAATCTTCTTTCTCATATTGAATTATCTGTAGGGGGAAAAGAAAAGGATGCTAAGTATTTTATCATCTTTAGGTGGGACACAAAACAGTGAATTTTCCAAAGGTCTATAGAGAGAGAAATCATACAAAACACAGGGTGCTTAAGGAAAACACTAGAGGTATAAAAGATGACAACAATGTGATGGAAAATAACATTTCTGCCTGAACAGAAAGTCAACTGCATCTTGACTCTCCTCTCATTCACAAATGACCTTGCTGCAGAAGTCTCTGCCCTGGAGGGTCACACTCGAATCGTTATTAAACAGGAAGGTGGATAACAACAGGCTTGAGCTCCAGCTTGCCCAGTCTCCAGGGATGGCATTCAGAGGTGATTGCTAACACAATGGGGTGGGCCAGTTCTTCCCCCAGAGATGAAATGAATCAGAATATCTTTTGCTACTCCTGCACATCTGCTCATGATAGTCTGGGGAGAGGAGTATAGTCCCTTGCCAGGAGAAGGGTCATGGGACCAAGGTGGAGCATCCTGTTGGAGGACATCAAGGAAGGCCACCACTCATGGAAATGAGTCTTTCAGGAGATGCTCCTGTCAAATGCCCCCTCTCACACATCACCAGTATAATCTGCTGATAGAAAAATGCCAAGTGTGTTGCCTTCCCTGGTAATAGAAGAAAGGCAGGGTCTGATTTACCAATATATTGAAGCCTGGTTTAAAGTGGGCCTTTCAGTGCAGTGAAGGGTGGAAGGAGAAGAAATTTGGTTAGGATTGGGTGAGGATCATGAGATAATAGAGAGGATTTTTAGCCTGGGGTTCAAAACCTTTGGGTATTTACTGTTCACAGATGCTTTCTGAGAAATAGTTGGTAGTCTTTTGTGAAGTCCCAGGAATGAAAAATGTCATTTACAACTTTCATCTTGCTCAGTAAAAGTCTCTTGGAATAGTAGAGTTATATCAATGAAGACAATAGAATGGTAAAGTTACGTTAGTGTAGAGTCTGCTTTGTGAACTGTAAACTGTGTTGGAGTAGATGGTTTTAGTTCTCGAAGCGCTCCAAGAACAAAAGGCAGAGGGAGAGCTGGAGAAGTATCCTGCCCAGACCTGTGGGTCCTCACCCACTGACAATGGGAGCATTTCTTAGTTGCCTCCTCAGAATCAAGTCTCCTTTCTGATGGCCCTGATTTCTAATTGGTGACTCTAGGGAGCCTGGCTCACAAGTGACCTAGGAAATTAATACTGCATAAATGGGTTCTGTCAGAGAATATTATAAAACATTTAGCATGAGTAGTGGAACAAAAGTGTTCTCTCTTTTGTATTGGATATAAACAAAGAAATATATGCTCTAAGAGCTATGACTTATCTGGACTTGTATAGAGGAGCCAGATAGATGGATGTGTTCACACATGCCTGTAATCCCAGTACTTGGAAGGCTGAGACAGGAGGATCAAAGATTCTAAGTCAGCCTCAGCAATTTAGTGAGATCTCAGCAACTTAGCTGAGACCCTGTTTCAAAATAATAAATTAAAAAGTGCTGAGGGTGTAGATTGGAGGTAGAATGCCACTGGGTTCAATCCCCAATATCAAAAGAAAAATAATAGAGGAGCCAGACTTAGGGAGACACCAACCCTAATGGCGACAGAATAGGAAGAGAATAATAATCCAGAACCTGAATCGTATGTTTAAGTCATATGCTTGAGGTAGATGAAATCCCTCCTGAACATAGCATTACTTATAACTTCCCTTTGTTATGTAAGCAACATTGGGTGGGATTTCTTTTACTTGAAACAGAAAACATCTTATCTGGGACAAGGGGAACACCTACCCTGCCCCAGATGGTGTTTCTGTGGAATGAAGGGAAACCATTCCTAAAGCTGACATGAAACAGATTCTTCCTCACTGGTATGCCCAGTACCTAACAAGGTGCATGGACACAGTAGACTCTCAGCAAAGTTTTCCTAATGCAACCAATTAGTGATGTTTAGTTAATGAGCTTGTGTATCAAAACAGCCATGGCCAAAAGAGAGACAACCGGCTCTCAGTGATACACAAATACTGTTTATAGTTGAGGGGAATAATTGCTTTCCTTTTATATTTATATGTTACTTTCCAGGGGGAAAATTCAAGTCATATGTGGAATTGAAAGCCTATGGAAAGCTTTGCTTTTATGGTTGCTCCCTTGGGTTGAGAAGGCACAGTTACTGAGCAGTGGACATCAGCCACCCAACTGTCCTTTCCCTCCACTGTCTCTTGTGATTTACTTCAATTAGTTTGTTTGGAATAGAAATGAAGATCTAGACTTTTAACAATAATATTTTGGAAACTTTATCTTATCTTGTATCCCTCTGCTATTTTATATTTAAGTAAGGCTCAAGTGTATGTTTCAAGACTGTTGTCACTAGTGATAGAATTACATATTTTCTCCCATATTAAATAAAATTCAGGATATGAGATGTGATGACATTGGTAATTGAAATGTTTAAAATAAAGGGGGTATTCTAAAAATCCAGGGGAACTTTATAAGTCATTTAGCTATCACATAATGCAATCTCAACTTTTAGGTTTATAAGATACATTATAGTGAGTTGTACTCAGATTGTCTGAAACAGAAGCAGTTACGAACAAGGCAGGGAAATATTAGAGTGGTTATTTCCTACATAGCTGAGGATCTGAATGATGTGTACTTAGATACTTTACATATTGATAGTATGTGCTCAGATTGGCAGAGTTTACCAGAGAAAGGTCATAAAACCAATCAAGAAAGTAAATGTCATCCAAAGGGAATAAGACTGACTACAAATTTAAAAATGTAAACATTCTAGATTTTCCTTCCTGGTATTAATGCTTAATGAAGTCTCTGAAGTGGACATGGAGATTTGTATCCAAATGAACCCATATCTCTTTGTGCTTTTCAATGTGGCTGATCTGGGCCTCTGCTGTGATCTGAAGGTGTGTGTCCCCCTAAAATTCATATGTTGAAACTTCATCCCCAGTCAGGTGGTATTAAGAGGTGGGAAATGGGATTATAAGATGCCCATGTGAGGATACAGGAAGAAGGAGTTGCCTATGCGGCATTAGAACTAGCCCTCACCAAATACCAGATCTGCTGGTGCCTGGACCCTGGACTCCCAGCCTCCAGAACTGTGGGCAGTAAACTTCTGTTGTTTATAAACTACCCAATCTATGGTATTTTGTTACAGCAACCATAAAAGATTAAGGCCCATTCCTTGATACCTAGAGTCAGGGTCACATCAAGAAGCAAGGCTGAGTTGGAACAGGCAACACTACTTATTAGAGTAGACAGACATTGGTTTGGCTGCAGAGAACCCCACACAATCCATAACCAAGATGTCAAGGCTAAGCACCTGGCATTTCCATCCTAGTTCTGAAAGCTTTTCTGCAGGGGTAGCAAGTGGTACTCTCCAGTGGCAGTGATATCCCCTGGAGAAAGAACCAGGAGGCAGGCAGGGATTATGGTTGGCTTCTGGTTTTTAGAAAAGGTGCCAGTGGAGGATGTGAAGAAGTAGAAACTCATACACTGTTGGTGGGGTTGCAAATTAGTGCAACCACTGTGGAAAACAGTGTGGAGGATCCTCAGAAAAATGGGAATAAATCTACCATATGACCCAACTATACCACTCCTGGGTATCTACCCAAAATAATGGAAACAAAACTACCAGAGTAATGCAGGCAGATCTATATTTATAGCTGCACAATTCACAATTTCCAAACTATGGAACCAGCCAAGATGTTCATCTACAGATGAATGGATTACAAAACTATGGGATATATACATGATGGAATTCTACTCAGCCATAAAGAAGAACAAAATTATGTCATTTGTAGGGAAATGGATGGAATTAGAAAACATTATGCTAAGTAAGATTAGTCAGTCACAAAAAAATGCAAGCTTGGATGTTCTCCGTCATATGCAGAAGCTATGGAGAAATTGAGACACAGGAGGGACTCCAGACAAAGGAGAAACCTTAATTGAGTGAAGAAGGGGACCCAATGAGGGAGATGGGAGTGAGGGAGAAGGAAACACCTCCGTGGTGTTCACGATTGTACATACACAAACTAATCAAAACTTATGACTATGCTAAGTTCAGGAAGAAGGGGAGGGGAGGGAATAAGGTAGGAATTGGAGGAGAGCTCAGTGAGTACTGTGTGCATGTATGCTTCTATCACCTGAATTTCATCAAGATGTATGATTACAATCTACCAATAAAAAAAGAAAAAAAAAAAGATGCCAATGGATCTCTTCAATTAAGGATAGAAGTGGGTTCTTGCCTGGAGGATCCCAGCCCCGCAGGCCCAGTCAGGCTGGTAGTAGAAGTGAATGGTGTGAGAGTCCTATTGACTTTGGCACATGAGGTCCAGGAATCAGTTGACAACCAAGGTCCCTTGGCTGCAGAAGATTGTGTCACAGAACCCCCAAATGTGGCAAGTAACACAGGAAGGTAGGGCTGCCTCTCCACCTTGAGCCTGCATGGTGACATCAACATTGTATTCATATATGAGTAGTTGGGGTGGCAGACTCTAGTCTTTCAGTTGCATTTAAAATTTTATCTTTCTAGCCAGGCACAGTGGCACACACCTGAGAATCCCAATACTTGAGAAGCTAAGACAGTAGGATTTCAGGTTTGAGGCCGGCATTTCTGGGGTGTAGCTCAGAGGTAGAACTCCTGTGTTCAGTCCCCAATATCATAAGAAAAATGATGTTCCTAAAAGTTGCAGAACTTTTACTTCCAGGATTAGGGCTAATAGCTGCTTACAAATAACATGGCACCTCCACCATTTTTCAAGTAGAAAACCAACATATCAATAAGTATGGACTTACCTAGAATTTAGTCTTAAATCAGTAATGAGGATATAAGGATTCTTGCAGAGAAAGAAGTCAGACCTGAGCTAAACTCTCCACTGTCAGGATAATGAGGGAAAGCACAGACACTGCAATCAATCACATTGCCTGTGTCTGGGCAAATCTAAGCCGTCACTCACAGTGCACCTTCAGCACTAGCTCCAGCTCCTCTCCTCTGCAAGCCAGTAGGCATGGAAGAGTTAACAGCAAAGACCTTGAGAAATCTGCTCTTTGTTACAGGGAAATCACATTTAGCTCCAGTTGCTGCTGCCAGAGGAGATGCTTGAAAGCAAGAGAAGGAATAATAGGGAAGAAAAGGACTTTTGAATCACATGGGAGTCTTCGAGGACTACTCAGCCCAGAAGATGTTCCTCTTACTGTTTCAAGCCAATAATTCTCTAAAGCCCCCAAGCACAGATGCAACCTCCTTCCCTGTCTTTGCAGATTATGTTTGAATTCAAGGCAGCCCAGGAGATGTCCTGCTGAGTTTGGGCTTCCTAGGTAGTAGGAACTAGGCGCAGAATTTAAAAAAGCAATAACACTGGGAAGACAGTGCTGAGCCATGTGTTGTAGTTGAGGTGGATGGCCTCTGTACATTAAAAGAAAGTCCTTGATCAATTGCAGACAAAGACTGCTAAAACTTGATTAGAAAATCAGCTGCACAGACCAGAAGACGACTCCATGAGACATAGAATCAACAGGGAAACTAGAATACTAAAGAAGAAAAGATCCAGACCAGATTTGAGACTTAGCTCGTTCCCATCCTAGAAAGGAGGGCTTGGAAGTTAAG
>PVLC010011306.1:0-47566 GCA_004027655.1 Graphiurus murinus
CAAAAAGTTAAAAATCAAATGCTCTCCCTAATATGTGGAAGCTAGGGAGAAAATGGGACATAAGAGGGACTCCAGGTGAAGGAGAATTCTTAGGTGAACAAAAAATTTGACTTAATGGAAGGTAATGGGAGGAGGGGGGACACCCTAATGAGCATGATGTACTTACAAGATCACATCAAAGTCAATCACTAAACTGACCCGGAGATAGGGGGAGGGTGGGTGGGAATTGGGGAAGGGTTAATGAGAAATATGTGCATGGATGTCTTTACCTGTACTAGCTTGTACCCAACAAAAATGTGTGATTAACCCTGTTGTACCCAAGAAATGTATAAAAATCCATGCTAAAAAATAAATTAAAAAAAATAATATATGATGCTTTTTCCTCTTATGTGAATATTTTACATACAATTATACAGAGCATGTCTTTCTTGACTTCGCCTTAGTTGCCAACTTTCCAGTTTAGAATTGTCAAGCTTCTGTTAAATTAAGAGTTAGTATTCAAGCAGGACTTTCCTGAAGTCCTTAATTTATGGTTACTCACAGAAAATATTTTGTTTTTATATTTTCATTATTAAACAATGTTCAATTATAACCCCAAATTAATATATCCAACAAATATTTTAAAAGTACTATGTTCCAGACATAGTGCTAGACATAGGAAGTAGAAAAATGAATAAGAAAATTCTTGCTGTTTTTAATGTACTTTGAAAATTCTTGCTTTTAAAGAATGTTTAGTCTCAGAGAGGCAAAAATTCATATAAAAATTGTCCTAGAAATTAAAAAAAAACATTTTGCTCTTGAAATTGACATATGTATACTGTTATGGAAGTACACAGGCAGGAATGAATAATTCTTTCCCAATAAGTCAAGTAAGCCTATGAAGGAAATGCCATTTGAGTGGATATTAAAAGATTCATAGAAGCTGGGTGCAGTGATGCACCCCTGTAATCCTGGCTACTTAGGAGGCTGAGGGAGGAGGATCGAAACTTTGAGGCCAGCCTGGACAATTTAGTAGGACATTATATCAAAATAAAAAATAAAAAAGACTGGGGATGTAGCTCAGCGATAGAGCACCCCTGGGTTTAATTCCCAGTACCCTACACGCACAACAGAGAGAGGGGACAGGCATACAGAATGAGTACATTCCTACAGAGAAAACAGCGTGGTTAGAGGAGAAGAGTTACTAAACAGCATAAGTTTTGGGGGAAGCATGAGAAGAATAATTTCTTTGGTAGGAAAATACAATAAAAAGACAAAGTATTGAAATCATAAGCCTTTAGAATTCACTAAAAAATGAACAAACGGACAAACATCATTATAGATTCCCAAATTTATTGACTTTTTGGCCCCTTTTTAGAAAAACATTGCCCAGTACCTTCAGCCTCGTCACCAGGGGGTGGTATTGCTGACTTTGTGAATCTATGAAATATTTATTGAATACCTACTATGTTTACACTATAGTAACAACAAAAGCAAGAATAACATACTCCCTGCACCCATGGAACTTGAAATCCAGTGGGAGATGCAGAGAAGCAAATAGAATAATTATAACTTGGTGTGATTAAGTTACAATCAGAACATGTAGGAAAAATACCTTATCCATACTTGGAAATCCAGGGAAAGTTTCCTGAAGGAAGTAACTTCTGCAGTGTGTGTGTGTGTGTGTGTGTGTGTGTGTGTGTTGCTGAGGATTGAACCCAGAGCATTTTACCTCCCAGTTCCACCTCCAGCCTTTTTTATGGTTTTTCTTTGAAACAATGTCTTGCTAGGTTGCTGAGAGTCTCTCTACATTGCTAAGGCCATCCTTGAACCTACAATCCTCCTGTCTCAGTCTCTCAAGTATTGGAATTATAGACATGCATCAGCACATTCAGCTAACTTCTAAATTTTAAAGGTGAAAAATGAATAGACAGTAGCCAGATGCAGATAGGTGGAGGCTAGAGGATGAAGTACCGATGAGTAGTAGTCTAGTCATAGTGAACAACATGCATGATGGCCTAGAACTGAGAGATAGCATGGCATATTGGGGGAAATTAAGACAATTCAGTATGCTTAAAACACAGGGTGCAAGGATAGAAGTCAGATCATGTAAGCCTTGCAAATCATGTTGGATTTAACATTTCTTAATGAAGCTACTGAAATACTCTATACAGGGAGGCAATACCATGATTAGATTTGGACTTTAGCCAATATAACTGACTATAATGTGGAGAGTTGATAAAAAGGAACAAGACACATGGCCAGAAGAAAATTTAGGAATATTTTTCCATGATTTTACAAAAAATAGATGATGGTGGCTTGCAGAAAGAGAACATCAGAGCCAGGTGTGGTGGCATATGCCTGTAATCCCAGTACTTGGGAGGTTAAGACAGAAGGACCACCCATTCAAGGACGCCTCAGCAACTTATCGAGTCTCTCAGCAACCTAAGGAGACTGTTTAATAACAATAAAGAAAAAGGTCTGGGGGTGTAGCTCAGAGGTAGAATGGCCCTAGGTTCAATCCCCAGAACCGTAAAATAAATGAAATATATAAAGGCATTAATACTATTTTTTTAAAAAAAGAAGGGGGCATCAGTGAGAATGGAAAACAGTGGATGAATTTGACATTTATTTAGTAAGTAAAATTGTCAAAACTTGGTGATCAATTGATAGTATGGAGCTGGGTGCTGGTAGAAAGAAATAGAACAAAGTTTTAGAAAGTAAAATAATGAATAATGTTCTGGAGATTTTGAGTTGTCAGTGTCTAAAGGGATGGAAATGGAAATTTCTGGGAAGTATTTGCTGATATGGGTCTGGAATTCAGGAGAAAGGATATGTGGAGATGGAGATTTGGGAATAATTAGCATGTAGATGGTAATTTGTGTCTGCATCATGAAGTCATACAGACATAGTGAGGAAAGAGAAGAGAAGAGAAGAGAAGAGAAGAGAAGAGAAGAGAAGAGAAGAGAAGAGAAGAGAAGAGAAGAGAAGAGAAGAGAAGAGAAGAGAAGAGAAGAGAAGAGGGCTTAGAGCAGAAGCCTGAGATGGAACTCTGCCATTTAAGGAATGTATAGAGGAAGACAAATCCTCATAGAGAAGGCTGACCAGAGCAATAAGTAAAAGGAAAGAAATTCAAGGTAGTATTGTGCCATGGAAGCTAATGGTAGATTATGCTCAAGATAAAGGAAGTGGAACCAGGCATGGCAGTGCACATCTGTAGTCCCAGAACTTGGGAGGCTGAGACAGGAGTATCACAAGTTCGATGCCAGCTTCAGTAACTTATTGGGACCCTTTTTCAAAGTGAAAAATAAAACAGGTCTAGGGGTATAGCTCAGAGGTAGAATGCCCCTGGGTTCAATCCCCCATATCACACACAAAAAATAAATAAAATAAAGGGAAGTAGAACCTGGAGTAAATACTTGGGAGGCTGAGACAGGAGGATCACAGGTTTTAGGCCAGCCTCAGCAACTTAGCAAGACCCTGTTTCAAAATAAAAAATAAAAAAGTGAAGTGGGAAGGTGTACAGCTTGGAGGTAGAATGCCCCTGGGTTCAATTCCTAGTACAAAAGAAAAAAAGAAACGAGAGAGAGAGAGAGAGAGAGAGAGAGAGAGAGAGAGAGAGAGTTTTAAATGTACCAAGACTGCTGAGAATTAGAGTTAGATTGGACTTAGGTGTTTGACAGTGGACAGTGACTGTCTGGAAATCAGTTTGGTAGCTTGACAGCATTATTTGCCAGTGGGTGAGAAGTGAATTGTTAACAGGAGTAAGACTGAAAGATATAAACATGCAATTTACAAAACATGAAATACAAAGGGTCAATAATCGCAAAAAGTTCTATCTCAGTAGTAAAAATACAAAATAAAATAATATACAATATCTTTTTTTTTACTTCTTCAAGTTGCTAAAGATAGACAATTAATATATTGTCATTTAGACCAATATATTGGTTGAAGTGTCACTTGATAAACTTCTTAGTGCATTTTGTCAATATCTGAAGTTTTTTTTAAAAAAATGCATAATCTTTAATATTGCAATTCTGCTTTCTTGACAGAGAAAGGAAAACATTTTTCTTTTATGCTCTTCTGTTTCTGTTTTCTACCATTATGCTATAGAAGGTATTTGGAGGTGAGAATAACATGATTCCAAAAGGGGGATATTTTTGTTGCTGTTGTTCTGCCTTGTTGTTATTGCTGTTATTTTCTAACAGTGGTGCACAGGGTTCCCTTTGGACTGGAATGGAAAATCAGGCTATTAGGAGTCCTCTCTGTTGGAGGATATGTTCCCACAGGTTTAGAAAACACTCTGAAGAGAATTTGGGAACACATGGGTTGATGAATCTTCAAATAAAGAAGGGTAGGTAAAATCTGCCTTTTTATCCACCAAAAACAAAGAAAACAAAACCAGAGGAAAAATAACAAGATCAAACCTTTCAGGAAATAGAAAATTCACCTTGTCATGGTGGAAAATTAAAAAAATGAGATTACTGATTAAAAATGGGGAGGAACGTAGAAGAATAATAAAAGAGATTCAGACACAAAATTTTGGACTTAATTTCTAATGGATTCAGGATATATTTCCTAGCAGCAGGAGTAAAAAAGGAAAAAGGAGAGGAAAGGGTCCTTGAGGATTTATTTTACTTCCAATTATCCAATTCTTATATAAGAAAAGTCAGAAAAATGGTTTCGGTGAAGTTAGCCTCACGAAATCAAAATAAAGCAACAGATAAGACCCATTAGGGCCAGGATTTATGTCTTATTGCTTAATTGCTGCCACTAAGAAGAGTGCCTGGCACATAGTAGATGCTCAATAAATAACAGCTGACAGTAGAATGAAAATCAGATGGGAAATCTGAGCCCAATACTGCCTGAAATGTAATCTGGGCCCTTAATTACTCCCTGTGCCTGTTATGATCTGAGAAGCCAAAGGTTACATTTGATAAAACCAGAATAAACTGTGGGTTGTTGGCAGAATCAAAATTTATCATTGTTATTGTTACATTAAATTTACTTAACAACAACAGCAAAACCTGAGGACATTTGATAGCAGTTGTTTCTTGGTTTTCTTTTCTTCTTTTGGAATGCAATGGCATAGCTAGAAATCATACTGTCTCTGCAAATAGACACTGACTTTAAACTGATAGCATTATTCCAATCTGTGGGCAGAGAGATGAAGGGAGAACATTATCCAGTCACAAAACTTGTGTTAGCATTAATTGGTGATTATTGTAATGTGCACGGCAGCTTTTACTTTTCTAAGATGCAGGCATTTGATTAGTTGGCTCCATTTTGAGGAGAGGCAATCACAATTACAGAAATTGGAGAAGAAGGAAAAGGCTCCTGGCAAGCTGCATTAAGAATGCAACTTCTTAAGTGTGTGTGTGTGTGTGTGTGTGTGTGTGTGTGTGTGTGTGTGTGTGTGTTTCTCAAGAACAAACTTGGATGAAGAATGCCATGCTCAAGTGTGCATGGAGGAACTTGCAGTGTTTTTTTGTTTGTTTGTTTTTTTGTTATCTTTTGGTGCTCACCTTCTTTTCCTGTACCTCGGAATTCTGTTCTGAAGGAGGAATAAAGAAATTTTCTTACTAAAAACGTTCATTGTTCTAAAGCCAAGAACATGCAAGAGGGGAACTTGCTGCACCATTTAGAAATGAACTTGTAGGATTAATAGTAAAAAGAGAAACTACACTGGCTTTCTTAATCCTGATTGCCAACATTCTATACTTTAGACCATTGACTTCTTTCTTTTTTGGTGCTAGGGGTTGAACCCAAGGGCATTTTACCTCCAAGTTAAATCCCTAGCCCTTTTTAGTTTTTATTTTAAAACAGGATCTCACCAAGTCACTGAGGTTGGCCTGAAACCTGCGATCCTCCTGTCTCAGTCTACCAGTACTAAAATTACAGGTGTGTACCAACGTTGACTCCTGGCCCACAGACTTCTTAAAGCCCATTGTCTTTCCTTTTCTTTTTTTTCCATTTAGTACTGGGGACTGAAGCCAGGGATTCAGGGGCATTCTACCTCCAAGTTAGACCCCAAGCTTCTTTTTTCATTTTGAAACAGGGGCTCACAAAATTGCTGAGGCTAGCTTCAAGCCTGCAATCCTCCAGTTTCAGGCTCCAGGTACTGGGATTACAGGTGTGCACCACTATGTTTTAGTGCTCCATTGTCTTAATTTGCCTGCTGCAAAACTTTTGAAAATTTCCAACTACATCTTTGACTTCTTTCTTCCCCTCTTTTGTTTACACGTTCATCTTATATTACTTTGTCAGTTTCAGGACTTTTCTTTCTCAATCTGCAATCTTGTTTTCTCAATATCCTTCCTTAGGAGATCTTATCCATGTCCAACACAAATTATCACCTTATTTAGATGACTTTCAACATTGTATCACTAACATATGTTCTGCCTCTGGCTCCAGGTTTTTAGAGTTAACTGCCTACGTGATAAAACTTCTTATCCCGAGGTCACCTAAACTCACCATGTTCAAAACTAAAATCATAATTTACCTGTCTTTACCAATAATGCTATCATCTATTCTGGTAAGCAAGGCTAAATTATCTAATATTTTCTTCTTTTCCTTTCTTTGCTATATCCAATCCATCATGAGCTCTCTGTTTATTCTCCTAAATAGTTCTCAGTTTTGTTTCTGTCTGCCTAGGCCACCATAAGTCTAGTGCAATCTCTTATCTCTCACTCAGACTACTTCAGGTCATCTTCCTGCATTTGCTTTTTCCCATTTCCATTCATTCTTCATAGTGCAGCCATTTCAAAATACAAATGAGGACATGAAATTGTCCTTGCTCCTGATCTTGGGAGAATATCAAGCCTTAGTAAGATCTACAAAGCACACTTAGCCCCTCCAGTCTCATTTCACCTTGTGTGTTTTTGTACTCCAGCACACTAAATTGTCTTTAATCTCTGTTCTCTCTAAGCTCCTTCATGACACAAGGCATTTGCACATGCTCTCTTCATGGCTCAGAATATATTTAATTACCCCATTTTCTCAGTTAAGTCACACTCACCATTTGGATTTAGTCTTATTTTTCATTAAGAAAGACATTGATGACTTCCTTTGCTTGGCCAGCTTTATCTTATATTCTTATATTCTACTGTACTCTCTTTGTTATGGTTATCACAACTTTTAATAATATATATTTTCTTTTTCATTTCTTTGGTATTGGAAGTTGAACCCAAGGACATTCGACCTCTTTGCTACATACCCAGTCCTTTTGTTTTTTTCATTTTGAAACAGGGTGTTGCTAAATTACGGTGCACTGGCCTCCAACCTGGGATCCTCCTGTCTTAGTCTCCCAAGTATTGGGATTACAGGTGTGCATCACCTTGCCCAGCTAAAATATATCTTTAATTTGCTATGTACTGTTTGTTTTCTCCAGTTGAGCGTGAGCTACACAAGGGCAGGGATTATAGTCAGAGTTGCTCACTTTCCACAGTTTGAAGTGGATATCTAGTCAGGAATTAAATGCATAAGACCATTGACATTTAATTCAAAGAAAAAGTAAATTTTGAGACTACTGCATCACAAGAGCAACAATATGGCATTTTAGACAATGGAAAAAGAGCAGAAGTGGTTGGGGGCATAGCTCAGCAGGAGAGCACATGCATGTGCACAAGGCCCTGGGTTCCATCCATTCCCAGCACAGGTGCATGCATGTGCAAGCGTACACACACACACACACACACACACACACACACGTACACATGCACACACACCAAATAAGAGAAATTAAAGAGAGAGAGAGAACGAACTATAGATCTCAGCTATGCTTATTCTTCCACCATGTCTCTTCCACTTGAAAATGACCTCCTCTATGCTCCTCCCCTTCCTGCTGGTTGCAGTGGAGATGACCCCAAGAATGTCCTTGGAACCCATAAGTTGGAAAAGGACTAGCCTCTTTTATTCTTATGACTCTAATTGACTATATGGAGGAGCACCGCTGTCCCAATCTGTTGACTCACTAGTATGTTACACAAGAAAGAAATATACAATTTACATTCATTTCCTACAGCAGTTTCCCTACTCCAACTCTTTCTGGGACAATGTGCGCCTTGTTCACCACTATATCCCCAGTGTTACCACAGTGCCTTGCACATAGTAGTGTCAAAGGACAAAATTACAACAATTTAGTTTAAACAGCTTAATTGGCTTTATTTTCAATTTGAGAATTGGGCAACACTTCATTACCTAAGATTGAATAAGTGTTCCAATGTGTTGCACAGAAGAGGTTGGTTTTATAGACAGAGAACGGCTGAAAAATAGCAGAAACAAAGAACAAAAGACACATTGGTCATTTCAAAGTCACTTTCCTTGTCAGGCAGGGAGAGGGAGACAGAATAATGGAAAAATAACTGATAGGTTCACATCATATTACTTCAGGTTACTTTTTTGTATGAATTAAAGGATTAAAGGATATAAATATTAAAGCAGAGAGAGCATTGTTATCATGCCAATGGATGTGTTTTGGAAATTTGGCTCTCTCTCATTCTCCTGATTTCTTAGAAGGTCAGTAAACAACGTAATTTCAGTTTAGTGATGTGGAAATTTAACTCGACTGACCCCGTTTTGATTTTTAGTCTGGTATGTTTGGGTCCAGGGCAGAAGCCTGGTCTAAAACACTGTCCTCCTATGATTGCTATTTTTTAATGTGCTTTTATTGGTTCACTATCATCTCACATCATAACTATGATTGCTATTTAACACCAGATACTCATGAACTATTTGTTTTAGTGAATAGGAAATAAAGTAGGTGCTTAATAAGTACTTGTTGAATAAGCGATAATATTTTTACATCTGCACATAGAAAATGCTGTGTAATTACTTAAGGAGAGCTGAATTGACATAGAAATACTGGAGTTTTGGCTGAAATGAACAACCGACTTGATTATTTGAAGTTTTATCTTTTTAATAACAATAGTCAAACAAAATGGATGACAAAGCACATGTGTAAAAACATGAGTCAACTAATATAAAAGAGTGGTATATGGTCACATCATAGCCAGGCATGGTGGCACATGCCCGTAATCCCAGTACTTAGAGACCAAGACAGGAGGAACCAAGGATCAAGGACAGCCTCAGCAACTTATTGAGGCTCTCAGCAACTTAGCAAGACACTGTTTCCAAATAAAAAATAAATAGAGCTGGGGGCGGGTGTAGCTCAGAAGTAGAATGCCCCTAGGTTCCATCTTCAGTACCAAAAAAAAAAAGTGTATGATCACATCAAAGAAATACTGTAAAGTCTCAGTGTATTACTTAGGATGTATATTATTCAAAATAGAATGGTTTTGCAAGATATATGATCACTGTGTAGTCTTTTATGGGATCCACTGTAATAAACCGTGAGAAAGAAAAGTACGCCTGGTGATGAGATTATTTTCAGTACCCAGTCTGTGTCTGGTGAGGTGCTATGTTTGTGCCTAGTTATTGGGTCTATTTGTGTATTTGGGAGAGGTGAATGTGTGTCTGTGTTTGTGCATGTTCTTGAAATTCTTCTTGAATGGAATCTCAGGGTGACCTAATGCTGTAGTTCAGAGCAGAGTTGGTTGTGCAAGAGGAATCATGTAGAAGTCTCAGCTTACTCTAGGACTCACAGACTCACCATGGAAGAGCCTCGGAAAGCCTGAGAGAGGCATCACTTTGGTGGAAAGGCTATGTCGGGCTCCACGCTATTGGTGGCATCTGCTTTGATGAGTATGTAGGCAGTTCTATGTGTGTTTATGTGTCTGGAGAGGGAGTGGACCCCAGTCCTGGAGGTAGGGAGGGGACCCCAGTCCTGGAGGTAGTAAGGTGGAAGGCAGTAAGGTAGTAAGGTGGAAGTATGTCAGGAGGAGTGGTTTCAACTTTCCTTTGGCATCTTCAGGAGCTGTCCCTGGGAAGGCACCTCTTCCCTTCACCCCGTGCCCTGGCTCTTTGACTTTGGGGAGGAATTTGATTTTGGACAGTGGCCTCTGTCCTGCATGAATGGCTAAATAGCCATGTCCCCTTTTCTTCAGAGTACCAATAACTCATGCAGTCTTAACAAGGAGCAAGATGGAGCTGAAATTGAATCTAAGTTCTTTAAGTTTTGTGGAGGCGGGGTTTGGCAGTGCTGTGGATTGAACCCAGGGCCTTGTGTAGACACAATTCTGGGCTTTTTAAAAGGAAGAGAGGCAGGCCAGGTCTTCCATGCATCATGTGATTGTATTGTGTGAGAGGTGACTTGTTTCTGGTTAGTGTGTCAGTGGAAAGAGTTTCCAGGGGCTGGGGGGTGGAAAGATCTGGACAGTATGCCATACTCACACTCTGTGGCTGCCACTTTTTTTAAAAAAAATTTATTTGTTTATTTATTTTTGGGTTGGGATATTCTACCTTCGAGCTACACCCCCAGCCATTTTTATTTTTATTTTATTATTTTGAAACAGGATCTTGCTAAATTGCTGAGGGTGGCTTTGGACCTATGATCTGCCTGTCTCAGACTCCCAAGTATTAGGATTACAGGTGTGTACCACCATGCCTGGCTTGCCATTTTTATTTATAATTTGACCCTATTTTGATTTTCCTTGATCATACCCTATGCTTTTCCAACCAAATGATTATTCTGCAGAGTAGAAAAATTTTTCTTTTTTCATCTGTGAATAGAAATTAGTAATTTTGATGAAAATGAGAACATATTGCCAGCTGCTTAACTATATGGAAAGTCTAGTACCTCTGTTTTCTTATTTAATCCTCATGTCAAGCTTATTTAGTAATTCTATTGTATCCCTTTTTTACAGATGAGAAAACTGAGTCTTCAAAAGGTTAAGTCACAGTATCAGCTGTAAAACTGGTCAATGTCAGAGCTAGAGTTTATGCTGAGAAACATGACAAACTGGTTTCTGCTGCTGCACTCTACTGTATTATAAGATGATACTTCCTTTGTGAAGCATTTGTTGTGTCTAACAAGATGCTACCTCTTCTCCTTGTAGCTTTCTCTGCATTCTACACATGTTTCTGTTTATGGTAATTTTCATATTCTCTACTTTGTATCTCCCTGAAGCAGAGTATAAGCTCTTTGATGGCAAGGACTAGATCTACTCATTCCATTCTTCCCTAGAATGACTTTAGGAAAATCACTTAACTTCTGAGTTAGTCCACCTCTATCATGTGAAACAGTTGGATCAATCAGTGGTTGCAAACTCAGATGAGCACAGGGACTGAGGAGCATGCCTGTCTGTGATGTACTGAAGAGTGCAGCCCTATTTAGAAGGAGTAACATCTTCCCTTTTCCTAATGATTATGGTCACAGTGGAATGTAGGCCTGGTATTTCCAGGTCTTTTGAGTTGTCAAGAGAAGTCAGAAACCTAGATTTTTTTTTAAAAAGTGGTATCTCTTAATTTTTAAATATGAGATCAATGAAAACACAGACTAGACATTTTAGGCTAAATCTGGACCAACAACTGGTAGATGTTCATCCATGCTTCTTTGGAGTTCTTGTTATATAGAATAATGATTTTATACAAATCCTAATATATATCACAATTTTCCTAGAAATCAATGCAATTACAAGTACTATATCTCCAGTGTTTAAAGGTGAAAAGAATAAGGGAAATCAAATATCAAACCACCAAGGTTTTACTCATATTTTGGAAGAACAAGCATATATTTGTGCTTGAGAGACTTATTCTGTAATTATCTAGATGAACACATTTATTTTACATACAGATTTTACAGATTAACATATTTTATTTATTTATTTTTATTTTTTAATTGGTGCATTGTAATCATACATCTTTGTTAGGTACAAGCTGATAAAGGCATACATGCACACATTTCTCATTTAATCCTTTCTCAGTTCCTGCCCCACTCTCTCACCCTCCCGCCTTCTCAGGTTCAGTTTAGTGATCGACTTTGATATGTTTGTGAAAGTACATCATAGATTAACATATTTTAAGTGTATAGAGATCTACTTATGAAGTTATAGAATATATAAATTCATGTCAGATTTTTGAAAAAAATATTTAAAGGCTTAGATCCAATTTTAGCCAAAAAAAGGTGTAAAACTGGAAAATGGTCTTATTGCTTGATAATTCAATTCCCTTAACTATCCAGAGCTTGGGAAATGCACAGCTTACATTTTTTCTGCCTGTGCTAGAATTTGAAATGACTGTTTAATCTGTTTTGGTCATATCCTGTATGCTAAGAATACTTTTGAGAAGCTACATGTTGACAAAAATGAAAATGAGTTAGAGCAGTCCCTTCCAGTACATGTGAACAGGATACAACTCTTTATGAATTTCTTTGCAGGAGCTGAGTTTCCCAGGTCACCAGAGCCTGATACTGATTAAGACTCTTGATTAACATCTATGCACATGTGTGGAGAACTCACTATGGACATGGTAGAGCAGGAAGTTCTGTAGGAATATTCAAAACAGGTAACATTTTCAGGGAGCCAACATTTAATCAGTCTTGAGTAAGGATGAAAATATTTGGTGCTATTTCATCAGCTTCTCAAGATTACCCAGGAGAATATAGGAATTTCCTTTTGGGATTGACGTTAAGCATAGGCTAGACATTAATCTAAGACAGGCTCATTCTCTTTCTTACTCTCTTGGCAGATAAAAGTTTTGTCTTGAAAAAAAATAACTTCGAATTTTCTTTTTTGAGAGTGCCTTCTAGGCTGAATTTTCTTTTTATTTTTTTGCAAAAAACATACAGATGGTTATATATTAGCTAGAAGAATGACCACAGGCAGAGAAGGCAATGCAATCTCATTGACATTCCATAGATTAGACAATGTGGGCACTGGAAGGGACGTTAGCAGTTGCATCAATTATCTCCAAGATCCTTCATAGCTTATTAGACAAATGGTGCAGGGTCAAAGTTTATATTTACTATGTACCAGTCTCTCAGGAGAAAAGGTGCTAACTATTAAAATACTAAGAGGAATTCAGATAACAAAAAATGGTGGTAGTTTACATGACATTTCTAATAAATGAGCAGAATTGGTATAAGATTTGAGATTTAGAGAAAATGTCTAGAATTTTTTATCTTTAAACAAATTCTACTATATTTTGGGCACCTATGTGGGTAGAAATAAACCATTTAAAACCAGAGGACCTTGCTCCCTGCCTGGCTCATTGCAGGTTCTCAACATAGAGATAAAATCACTGTAGATTTTTTTTCATGTTTCTAATCTAAATATTTTACTACTGCAGCATAAGTAATTTAATTATATTAAGAGAAAATAATTTTGATTCACACTTATAACTGTTGTGGAAGCAGAACGTAACTGACTAATTCAATCAGATTGTTATTTTATCATGAAATGACTACAAACTGGATATTTGACTTTGATGTGCTTCTTTCTAGATATATAAAAAGAAAATAAATTATTTGCCTAAGATTGTATGTTCTAACACAATTTTATTCTGGTACATTTTCACATAAACCAAATCCTACATAAAAACTCATTAAGCTCTAGAATTCCTTTTTGTGTTTAGAGGATAACAATGACTTACAGGGAAGAGAAAATTTGTGTGTATTGTTCTCCTTGTTCAGAAGAGCTAGGAATATGAAACAGGTAGTGTTAAGTTTGGATTGTTCTCCTTTCATATCAGAACATTCATACATAAGATTTTCTCAAATTCCACAGTGGAAAGGATATTCACTTTAATATTAATTGTGACTGAATTAATGGTTACTGTTTCATATGAACCATTAAAAATCCTGAACTCTGCTTTTATGTTTTGTCTTCATATATCTGTTGGTTTAATCTCCTACCAACAGTATTTTCATTATATTTTTCTCTTGCTCAAAAATCTATAGAGAGTGTCTATAGCTTTAGTGGCTATAAGTGGCAGCTCTAGATAGACAGAAGGTCTGGGTCTGAGTCTAACTTTTGCTAGCTGTGAGACTTGGGGAATGTGGTTTATTTACTCGGAGAACATGCTGTTTATTTCCTTATAAACAAAGTAGAATAATATATAAAATCTTCACTGATAACATTGTTGTAAAGGATAAATGAGACAATATTTAAAACTCATGATATAGTGCTCTGCACCAGGTAAACGCTGGTACACACTGGGTATTCAATAAATACTGATCTTATGAATGGATAGATACCTTCTACGTGGAAGGTAAAATGCAACTGGCTTCTTATTTATTTTCAGTTCCAACACCCTTATGGCCTGGTCAGGGTAGACCTTTTGTTAGAGCTAAACTAACTTCCTTTGTGCCTCTATACTCTTCTCAACTTCTTTACTACCTTAGTACCACAACCTTTCAATCACTTTCATAATTTTGCTCAAAACTCACCTTTTCCAGGGAATTGCCTGATTAACTCCTGTCTGATAGAGGTCCTGCTATTATTCTGGTGCATTTTCTCAGCATTCACAAAGTCAATTTGCATAATCCTTGGAACCTGCAGGTACACAGCTTTGTATTGTTCTTAAGTCATTTTCTACATATTTTTCCCCCTTCTCCAACTAGTTTTAAAGCCCCTCAGTGGCAGTGAGGAGAATATCTCATACTTTGTAATATCCTTCCCATATCACCCTTGGCTTCCAGCCTCAAGAACATAATTTCAAATGCTTGCTAAATAAATGAATCAACGATATTTAATGAAATGGCATTTTGCAGCTATAAAAAGCAAAACATCAGATGGATGCAATTTCATGCTTATGGTCTAAGCACCAGACCGGGTGTTCTCACAATGAAGAGATAGTTGTGATTATTTTTATATTCTATAAAATGAAGAGGAAAGAGGAAAATGCATCTCTGTGAGACTGCAATAGCAATGGTTAGCATAACATACATTACGTTACAAAATATTACACTCTGGTAGAATGAGTATTCAACTTAGAACACTGATGTAGTTGTGTGATCTTGGGCAAGTCAATTAATCTCTAGTGATCAGTTTCCCCATTTGAAAAATAAATGAAGAATATGGATTACATTATCTCTGTCTGTTCTTAATTCTGTCGTTTTCTGGTTTTTCAGACCACATACTTCCGCCTAAGTTGGCAATGTGGCAATGTGTATATGATGTGAATTCTGAGAATGTGTAGTCACCAACTGGTGTCTTTTGAGAGTACTTGAGTGTTTATTAAAAATATGCAACTTCTTTCCTGGCTAGATGACGTTCATGATCTATTCCCAGAGAGACCAAATGGTTCTAGGGCTAGGATAAACGAGATTTAGCATTTTCAAGGAAACTAAGGATGATGAGAGAAAGAGAAACCAAATAAAGAGTTTTTAGTTCAGGAATATAATAAAATTTAGGTAAAACAAGGACATTTGCTTTGCCAACAAGCAAAAGGAGGCATTTTCCTAGCTCCTTTCTTTCTCCTTTATTTACCTGCCTATACCCCAAGTACCGCTCCATGCAAAAAAAAGAAATTTATCATGAACTACAATTCATGATTCCAAGTCATCATCAAAAATTGCTTCTCTTGCCGGGCGTGGTGGCACACGCTTGTAATCCCAGCATTCGGGAGGCTGAGACCTGAGGATCCGGGTTCTCGGCCAGCCTCAGCTACCTAGTGAGGCAGGCTCCGCAACTTAGTGAGACTCGGTTTCAAAATAAAGAATAAAAAATAGGGCTGGGGGTGTAGCTCGGAGGTAGAATGCCCCTGAGTTCAATCCCCAGTACCGAAAAAAAAAATTGCTTCTCTTAGGCACATTGACTTGACATGTAAAAATTTTATTAACACATGAAAGTAGAAAAACATGTAAAATTATACAAAGTAATACAAATCACTTGCAAATCTGCCAGTGCCCTAGGTTAATGAGATTAAAGAGCCATAAGAGACTGATGAGGAATTATTTTCTCAGACACCAGTTCAGAATGAAAAGAGACTATATTGATTCATCTAGCTTTATAAAAACAGTTGTTTCTAATGATCGAGTGAAAATTACTTATTCAAAAACATCTCCTTGTCATACATTTTATAGAAAGTGAAAAGTCTTTATAATTACCAGATTATGTTTTTCATGGGAATAGAAATTATTTTAATATGTAAATGGAGAATATGGCATAAGAGATGATCTTCCATAATAACCAGTTTTTGAAAAAATGTAGTTTGGTCATGTAACAATAACCTGAAATGTATTTGTAGAGCTTGTCATTTTATGTAGCACACTAAATATAAAGGTCCCAAACCAAGAAACTTATTTAAAATGGTTAAACTTTATTATTAGCTCAGAAAGTAATTTTAGAGGCAAGTTGTTGTACCCATATAGAACAATGAACGGAACCCAAAGGCAAAAGAAATGAGCAACTGGAGAAATTTTTCTAGGATGTTTTATAGCCTCAAAGGGACTACAAACCTTCTACTAAAAAGATGTGAGAAAAAGAACATCACTCTATGTCAACAATATATGTAGTATACTAGTCATCTTTGAGTTACTGTGACAAAAAACCTGAGATGAACAACTTGAAAAGAAGAAAGATTTATTTTGGCTCATGGGTTCAGAGATTTTAGTCCATGGTCTACTGTTTCCATTGCTTTGGGGCCTGTGTTGTGGCAAAACATCCTGGCAGGGAGCACTCAATAAAACAAAGTTACTTACATTATGGTGGGTAGGAAGTAGAAAGTGAAAGAGAGGCAGTGTCCAGGGTCCTAATATACCTTTCAAAGGCACATCCCCAATGGCCTACTTCCTCTGTGTAGGCCACATCTCTTAAAGTTTCCACTACCTCCTAATAGTGCCATCAGCCGATGACTAAATCTTGAACACATGAGTTTTGGGGGAACATTAAAGATCTAAACCATAAGCCGGGCGTGGTGGCGCACGCTTGAAATCCCAGCATTCGGGAGGCTGAGACCAGAGGATCCGGGTTCGCGGCCAGCCTCAGCTACCTAGTGAGGCACTCCGCAACTTAGTGAGACCTGGTTTCAAAATAAAGAATAAAAAATAGGGCTGGGGATATAGCTCGGAGGTAGAATGCCCCGAGTTCAATTCCCAGTACCGCAAAAAAAAAAAAAAAAAAAAAAAAAAAGATCTAAACCATAATATATAGTAGGAGTGAAGACAGGAAGGGAAATTCAAAAACAAGAAGGATTTGACATGCCTTTACTGGCTTTATATATAAAGTGGATCATGTGCAAGGATCTATGAGTAGTCTCTAGAGGCTGAGATCAGTTAGAAAAGAAATGGGAACCCAGTCCTACAACCACAAGTAATTGAATTCTGCCAACAACCTGAATGAGCTTGGAAGCTGGTTCTTCCCCAGAGCTTCTAGATAAAACTGCAGCCTCAACTTTGGCCCTCCAAGATCCTGGGCAGAGAATCCAGCTGAGCCCACTTGAACTGCTAACCTATAGAACTGTGAGTTAATAAATGAGAGTTAAGATGCTAAAAAGAAGCCGGGTGTGGCAGCACACGCTTGTAATCCTAGTACTTGGGAGGCTGAGACAGGAGGATCGCAGGTTTGCAGCCAGCTTCAGAAACTTAGTGAGACCCTGTTTCAAAGTAAAAAAATAAAAAATAGGGTTGGGGGGTACAACCCTATTCTCGGAGTGAGAATGTCCCTGAGTTCAATTCCCAGTACTGCCAAATAAATTGCTAAAAAGAAGAATGAAGGTGGAAGGATAAGGAATTGAGGTTAGAAAGTAAGATATTAGAATTGGGACTTTCTGGTGCAGTGAATGTCATAGGAGATAGAGGCTTAAGAGCTATAAAAGTGGGGTGCTGAGTGGACTGACTGTTGAATGGGGATCTTTGTTGAATAAATGGATTATGAGGGTCTATTTCATGGAAAGTGTTATAAAGATATAGCCATTGATGGAGAAAATGTAGTTCCATAGAACTTCCAGTCTATTGGAGAAGACAGATTAGGAAGGAGAATCAAAAGTTGATGAGACAACTTGCATGGTAGTGAGCTTCCCACTTTTTTGGTACTGCTTTGTGCCAAGGCTGGGGTTCTAGTCACATAGTAACATGGTAGTGTTGGAGGTTAAAACTCTAATAGGAATATTATCAACTTTATGGCCAGAGAAATTAAGGAAAACTCTACCAGGCTGGAGAGTGTGGGAAGAATCACAGAGAGGAGAAAGCTAGACGAGTTCCTTACTTTTTTGTACAAGTCATGGCTGAACCCCTGATCTATACATACTTACGGCATATTCTAATAATAAGAGTAAAGTATTTGAGAATTGAGGTGAGGTCACAACTTCCCACAAAACTCTCAAGCTACCTTGAATAATGCTGGCAGAGGGCAGATGAAAATAAGCAGAGCAAATTCTTAGAAGAATAAGTCAAATTAATATTTTGAGCTATAATTTACATACTATAAAATTCACTTGTTTTGAATTTACAATTATGTAATTTTGGGTAATTATTGAGTTGGGCAACCACCTCTACCATTTTGTTTTGAACATTCTCATAACTCCAGTAAGATCTCTTTTCCTATGTATATTTAATCTCTATTGTTACCACTATCACCAGAAAACCACAAATCTACTTATTCTCCATTTAGATTTATCTTTTCTGGGCATTACATATTAATGGACTCATCTGACTTATTTAACTTAGCCTAATGGCTTTTAGGACCATCCATTTTATGGCATATATGAGTATTTTGTTCTTTTTATAGCTGAAAATATTCTGTCATATGGCTACTCCACCTGTAGAAGATTTTAACTACCAATAGTAGACTGTAGGATAGAATTTATAATCTGAACCTAAAGAGATGATACCTGATATGACAAAACATTAGCATTCTTCAGAGGAGTATAACAGGAACTAGAGTCCAAACAACATAATAGTAAAACTGTCTGAGAGATGGGCTACACTGTATATACTAAACTCCAAGAAAATGTGACCAATTCACAAGGGAGAAAACAACCAACAGATGTGAACCTTGAAAAAACTCAGATGTTAGAATCATCAGTCAAAGAATAAAGAAAAATGTGCTTGAAATTAATGGACAGATAGATATTCTCAGTAGAGAAATAGAAGGCATTAAAAAGAACCAAATAAAAATATTGAACTGAAAAATGTGGCATTTGAAATGAGACGTTTACTAGATGGAGTCAATAGTACACTGGAGGTGACAAAGAAAATAACCAGTGAATTAGAAAATAGATCAGTAAATATTTTTCAATCTGAAGAACATGAAAACAAATTAGAATATTGAACTAAATGCACAGAGCTTCAGGAATCTGTGAGAAAAAAATCAGAAAGTCTAATATTCATGTCATTAGAGTTCTAAAATCAGATGAGAAAAAGATAAGTGCATAAAAATATTTTTAGGAATGGTAGTTGTTAATTTATGTTTTTCTTGGGTAAAATATAAACTAACAGATTCAAGGAGCTCAATGAATAACTCAGAGAAAACCATGCCCAGATATGTACTAATCGAACTACTGAAAACCAAAGATACATTTTAAAGCTTTGAAAGCAGCCAAGGAAAACATATGTTATATATGGAACAATGATTCAGGCATCTGTGGATTCCCATCAGAAACCACGACACTGAAGAGTTGGAAATCAAAGTTTAAAAAAGCAATGCCATTTACAGTAGTATATGCAACAGGAAATACTTAAGTATAAATTGAACAAAATATGCATGCTGAAAATGAATAAACACTGATGAGCAGAAATCAAGGAATACCTCAACAAATGGAAAGCTAAACTCCATTCATGAATCAGAAGACTCAGTATTGTTAAATATTGGCTTATTCAAATTGATCCATAGATTCAACTAAACTGCACTCAAAATCATAGTACATTTATATATATAAAAAGCTGTTCAAAAATATATGTGGAAATGCAAAGGAACTAGAATAGCCAGAAAATCTTGAAAATGAAGAAGTTGAAATCATACTACTTGATTTTAAGACTTTCTATAAAGTTATAGGAAGCAAGACATGATAGTATTGGTGAAAGGATAGACACAAAGATCATTGGTACCGAATCTAGAGAACTGAAATACATTTACTAAAAGAAAGTTTTATAGTTATGTCTACTTTATTTCTTTGTTATTCATGCATTTTAAGAATTATTTTATTTTATTATGATGATAAAATATATAACAAAGTTTACATACTAACCATTTTAATTGTACAGTTTAATAGTGTCAACTATATTCCCATCCTTGTGCAGTTAATATCCAAAACCTGTCTTACGAAACTAACTCTTATACCCATTGTTCCAGTCAATTTCTGCCACTATAACAAACACAGTTATTCCAGTCCTTTTATGAGGCAGGAGGGCCATCCCTCATGGCCAAATCACTTTCTAAAGGCCCTGCCTCTTAATTCTGATGGATTACAGGAATTTGGGAGGGAACACATACTCTAGCTACAACATTCTGCCCCTGCTCCCCTCTCCATTCATGTCCTTCACACACACAATGGCCCCCAAAGCCTTGTTCTGACATCAACACAAAAATCTAAATTCCAGAGTCTCTGGTAAATACCATCTGAATCAAATTTAGGTGAGACTCAAGGTGTGATTAATTCTGAGGTAAATAACTAGGGACTGGGGGAATGGCTTAGTGGTAATGTGCTTGCCTAGCATGCACAAGGTCCTTGGTTTGATCCCCAGCACTACACAAACATAAACAAAAAGAATGTACTGAGGTAAATAGGCTGCTGTGAACCTGTGAAATCAAAGTTATGTGCTTCCAAAATACAATGGTCATTAAAGCATAGGATAGACATTCCCAATACAAAAAGGAGAAACAGGCAAGAAGAAAGAGGTAGCAGGTCTCAATTAAGTCTGAAACAAAACAAGGCAAATGACATTAAATCATGAGATTTGAGAACAATCTTCTATTCAATGTCCTGCCTTCTGGATACACTGGAACAGAGGTTGGGCCCCTGATGCTCTGGAGGCCCCTCCAACATAGCTTTGTTAACAAAGCCCAGGCAATAGCTCTCAGATGTTGGAGTTCCATGCCCATGGCTTTCTCAAGTTGGCACTGAACAAGAGTGGCTCTACACTTTGGGGGATAACAAGGAGACCCCTGGTCCTACAGCTCCTCTAGACATTGTCCTTAGTGGAACCTTTCTGCAGGATTCCAGTCCTGTGGTAGTTCTCTGCTTGGTCCTTGAGGCTTTCTGAGGCATCCTCTGAAATCTAGGTGGAAGTAGCTACTCCATACACCTGTGTGACTGCCACGGTTTAGGGTTTATGCCTAATGGAAGGGTGGCTTGAACTAAACCTGGGTCATCTTGAGCCACAGCAGGGGCAGGGAACAGAGCCTTGAAGTGAAGTAATGAGTTTTAAGGTCCTTCACACACCCTGAGCTCCTCCCTTTAAGCCATTCTTCCCTTGAGGCCCTGATATTCTGGGCCTGTGATGGAAATAATATCTGAAATGACTTTGAGGTGATTTTTCCGTAATTTCAATGGATGTGTCTATCTTCCAACTATCTGTACTAACTGCCTCATGAAATGATGGCTTTGCCACACTCTTGGCATTCTCTCTCAAACACATCTTTTCATTGTTTACATGGTCACCTGAGAATTTTCCAAATAGTGATGTTCTGCTTTTCTTTGTATTATAAATTCCATCTCAGCCGGGTATGAAGGCACACACTTGTAATCCCAGTACTTGAGAGGCTGAGCAAGAGCATCGCAGGTTCAAAGCCAGCCTTGGCAACTTATGCCCTCTGCAGCTTAGTGAGACTCTGTTTCCAAATAAGAATTAAAATCAACTTGGGAGTATAACTTGGAGGTAGAATGCCTCTGGGTTCAATCCCTAGTACAAATAAATAAATAAATAAATAAATAAATAAATTCTATCTTTAATTTATTTATTTCTTCTCACATTTTTATTCTAAGCAACTAAGAAAAACCATGCAGCACATTCAACATTTTGCCAAAAGATTTCTTCTGCTAAATATACTAGTTCATTACTCATAAACTCTGCCTTCCTTTCGTAAAGCTCTCAGGAATGAATACAATTCAGCCAAAATTTTTTGCCACTTTATAACAAAGATATCTTTTCCTCCTGTTTCCCATACCATGTATCTCATTTCCATCTGAGACCTCGTCAGAATGACCTTTACTGTCCATATTTCTACCAATATTCTCATCATGATCACTAAAATAATCTTCAAGAAGATTGAAACTCTCTCTATAAGTCCCTTTCTCTGAAACATCACCAAAAACAACACTTGACACCCCATTCATGGCAATCTAGGTTGTTTCTAACATGTACCTCCACACTCTTCTAGTCTCTATCCATTACCAGGTTCCATAAGTCTTTCTACACGTTTAGGTATTTGCTATAGAAATACTCAACTCTTGGTACTGATTTCTGTTTCAGTCCATGTCTGTTGCTATTACAAATATATTAGACTAAATAATTTCTGGAGTTTGGGAAGTCTAAGATTAAGAAGCCAGCATCCAGTGCTTTCTGGAGGTCTTTTATCATGTATTAATCCCATCCATGAGAAGAATACCTAATCACTTCCTAAAAGCAAAGTGTTGAAGGTTCTGCATGGCTTCTCCTAGTTGTTTAGAATAAAACTGTGAGAAGAAAGAAATAGATTAAAGATGCATTTATTTATTTGTACTAGGGATTGAAATGGGGAGTTGTTATCCAATGGCCATTATAATATTTTTATACCTCCACTACCACTCTACTTTTTGTTTCTGTGAATTTGATTGTTCTAGATACCTCATATATATGAAATAATCCAGCAACTGCCTTTTTGTGACTGGATTATTTTATTTAGCACACTATCATTAAGATTCATTCATATTGCAGCAGGTGTCAGAATTTCTTTCCTTTTGAACAATTGACTTTTGGTAAAGTTCCAAAGGCAATTTAGTAGAGAAAAGTATTCAAAAATTATAGTCAAAACTTGAACATTAATATACCAAGGAAATGAATATTCCCAGTGCTCATGTCATAGTTTCTAATACCGCTCTTTAATAAGAAGAACCAAGGCTTCTTGAATAAATGCTTATTTTAAATCTGGGGAAAGAAATATACGAGATAGGCCTGGAGCGTTTTGAATTGCCAGAAAGCAAAAGCATTCAAACAACAAGCACACAAGCAAACAAAAGAGGTCCCAGTAGCTGAAACTGAGACTAATTAAGCAGAAAAATAAATAGAACACTGTAAGATTATAATCCACAGTATTAAAGTAACATCCATGAGTTCATACTGACATAAATAATCAATGAAAACAAATGAACTAAAGATATTGAAGACAACATGGATTCAAAACAATTGTGAGTGAAAAAAACACACATGAAAATACATATACTATGATTCCATTTATATAAAATTCTAAGAAATGCAAACCAGTGTGTAGTGGCAGAAAGTAGTTCATAATTGCCTGAGAATGGAGACTGGAGGAAGGGTGCATGAGGAATTTGGAGGATTGAAACGTGGTGTGTTTTCATGGTTTCAAGAATATGTCAAAACCAATCAAGTTTTATACTTTAAATATGTGTTTAAGTCAAATAGACCTCAATAAAGTTTAAAAACAATCTTCCTGACTCTAAGTTCTTATCATTATGTTGCAATTGTCTTTCTGAGATAGGAATGAAACCTCTAAAACTGGTGATCAGAGAGAAAGAATCAGTATTTATAAGGTGACCTATTAGAATTAGGGTCTTCCACAGGAATCATAGTATCAGGTCAGACTTCAATTAATAGGCTGAAGCATATAAAATTTCCCTTTTTATGGAACCCAACTAACTACTATATTAGAGTTTCACATAGTTCAATTGGTAGTACTTTGAATTTTTCCACTTGGGAGTGTGACCAGGGAAAGAGTATGTAATATATGCATTGCATTTAGATGTAAATGCAAACCCTCAGAGTGGTGAAAAATGACATCTGGTACAAGAAAGGATGCTGGCTTTTCATGTTCAGTACAATTCATGAAGGCTCAAGAGAGCATATGAATTTTTTCTTAAAATGGAAATAGCTTCACACAATGAAAAAATTTTAAAGTAAAAGTCTCCCAAAGAAAAACATTATTCATTTAGTACAAATTTTTTAAGATATTTTTCTAGACATGTGTAAATCCATATAAATTACAGTTGTCTTTCCCTTCCCCTCCTCCTCCTCCTTCTCCTCCTCCTCCTCCTCCTTTTTTTTTGGGGGGGGGGTCAGGGGTGAGTACTGGGGATTGAACCAGAAAGCATTCTATTTCTGAGCTACATCCCAGCCCTTTTTAATTTTTATTTTGAAGCAGAATCTCACAAAGTTTCTGAGGGTTTTGCTAAGTTCCAGAGGCTGTCTTTTATCCTGTCATCCTCCTGTTTCAGCCTCCCAAGTACTGAGATTACAGGCATGCACCACCATACCTGGCTATTATAGCTTTCTTCTAACCACCCCCCCATAGTGGGGTTTCACTATAGATATTTAAAATACACAGGATACATGTATTTTTTTAATTTCATATTCACTTTGGGCATCCTTTCAAGGCAATACATAAAAATTCTTTTTTTTAAGTTTTTACACTGTTTTGTCATACACAGTATGGAGGAATCCTAAATATTATTATTTTAAATCTTGTTTTTGTAAGGATCCTTAAAATCAATTCTATTCTCTTAATATATTTTTAAATGTACATACCATACATTGTTATTATCTATAGGCACAATATTGTAAAGCAGGTCTCTAGAACTTACTTATCTTGAAGTTTTATACTCATTGATTATCACCTCTCCATTTCATCTTCTTCCACAGCCCCTGACAACCATCATTCTATTCTTTGCTTCTATGAGTTTGGCTATTTTAGATACCTCATATAAGTGTAATCATGCACTATTTATATTCTTTTTACTTGTTTATTTCACTTAGCATAATGTTCTCAAGATTGGTCTATGTTATTGAATATTACAGGATTTTCTTCCTTTTTAGAGACTGAATAATATTCCATATTTTATCCATTTATCTGTCAATGGACATTTAGATTGTTTCTACATCTTAGCTATTGTGAATAGTGCTGTAATTAAAATTTCATTGTTAATATCTCTTCAAGATCCTGATTTCAATTATTTGGGATAAATACATAGAAGTCGGATTGCTGGTCATATGGTAGTTCTATTTCTAATTTCTTCAGGAACCAACATACTGTTTTCTGTATCAGCTATATCATTGAACATTCGCATAAACAGAGTGAAAGAGTTCTAATTTTTTCACATTCTTGCCAACACTTGTAGTCTTTGTGTTCTTTTAATAATATCCAATCCATTAGATATGAGGTAATATCTTGTTGTGGTCTTAATTTGCATTTATCCCATTAACAATGTTAAGCATCTTTTCACATGTATGCTTGTTGGTCAATTGTATACCTTGTTTATAGAAATGGGTATTTAACTGCTTAGCCAACTCTCAATTAAGTTATTTGCTTTTTGCTATTAAAGTTATTTGTTTTTTAGTGTAATACTGTGGTTCTAACCCATGCCTACCACAAGCTAAGCAAGCACTCTATCACTAAACTACAACCCCAGCCCTTCTTATTTTTACTATTTATTTATTATTTTTTATTTAGGTACTAGGAATGGAACCCAGCAGTGCTCTACTTCTGAGCTATATCCCAATCCTTTTTTTTAAATTTTGAAACAGGGTCTAAGTTGCTGAAGTTGGTCTCGAACTTTCAATCCTCCAGTCTTAGTCGCCCAGCTTAGCAATATAATTTTAAACTATCAACATATTAACAATAAAGAAATTAGCCAGGTGTAGTGGTACACCTGTAATTCCAGTACTTGGGAGGCTGAGACAGGGCGATCACAGGTTCAAGGCCAGCATGCAGTAACATAGTGAGACCCTGTTTCTTTTCTTTTTTGTTTTTTTTTACGGTACTGGGGATTGAATCCAGGGGCATTCTACCTCTGAGCTACACCCCCAGCCCTATTTTTTTATTCTTTATTTTGAAACAGGGTTTCACTAAGTTGCAGAGGGCCTCACTAGGTAGCTGAGGCTGGCCTCGAACCCGGATCCTCCGGTCTCAGCCTCCCAAATGCTGGGATTACAAGCGTGCGCCACCACGCCCGGCTAAGACCCTGTTTCAATAAAAATAAGGGCTGAACATATAGCTCGAAGGTAGAATGCCTCTGAGTTCAACCTTCAATACCAAAAGAAAATTATATTGCTATAAACATCAGCCCAATGATGTTTATGTATCTAGATCTTTGTATGCATATGTGAATATTTCTGCAAGATAAATTGCTAGAGGAGAGTTAATGGCTAAAAACAGTTTGAGGATTTATGTATGTAAATGACAATTTGGCAAATCTTGTTTCCTTACCTCTTGGCTACTATGATGATGTTTTTCCATTTACCTCATTGATGGAATATCTTCCTCTTCCCAATCTTTAAATGTTGAACAATGTTTCACAGCTCAACCCTTGAATCTCTTCTTTTTCTATAATGGCTTTCTACAAAATCTCAGGTGATCTTCATTACTTCCAAATTTATATGTCTAGCCTGGACTTCTCATTGTATTTATTTCCATGATATCTACCTTTTCCTGAATTTCTCCATCCACTTGAATATTGAATAGACATTTAAGCTTAACATGTCTCAAACCATGATTTTTTCCAACTCCACTTCTCAGTCTGCTCGTCCCTTATTTCCCCCTCAATTGATAAAGACAAAAAATGAGAATGATCCTTGATTATTCTGTTTCTTCCATAATCCACATCTGATCCATTAGCAAATTCATTTGGACCTATTTTCAAAATATATCCCAAGGCTGCTGTGGATATAGGTCAGTGGTAGAGTCTTTGCTTTGCATGTGTGAGGTCCTAGGTTTGATCTTCAGCACCACAAAAAAAGCACATACACACACACACACAATATATATATATATATATATATATATATATATATATATATATATATATATATATATATATATATATATATAAAATCTACGTCTATATCTCCCAAACCTGACAACTTCTCACCATCCTTCTCTCAGCCACTGTAGTTCTAGACATCATGATATTTCCTCTGAACTATTGCCAACTGGTTCCTAAGTGCTCTCACCCTTCCCCCATAAAGTCCATTTTGCACACCATAAAATAAGTAATTTTTGGGAAATGTGTGAATAAGACTATGTCAATACCCTACTCAAAATCCTCCAGTGACTTCCCAGTACACTTAATAAAATCCATAGTTCTCTGTGCCATACACATTGGGTTTCATGTCATCCCCCGGATGTCCCCAAGGGCCTTCGCTCTGGTAGTTACCTTTGAGTCCTTACTTTACTCAACTTTCTGCTTGACTATTACCTCCTCAGGGAAGACCTCTCTGATCATCTTATGTATAGCAGCAACTACTGTCACTCTTTTCTCTTTATCCTGATTAAGCTTTTTGTTATGACATTTATGAGTACATGATATAGGTATATATCATTTGTTGATTTTTGTCTTATAAGAGTGCAAGCACTACCTGGGCACCATGGCATGTGCCTGTCATCCCAGTACTTGGGAGGCTGAGACAAGAGGATCGCAGGTTCCTGGCCAGCCTCAGCAACTTAAGGGAACCCTTGATAACTTAGTGAGACCTTGCTTCAAAATAAAATGAATAAATAAAATAAAGAGGACTGGGGGTGTATGTCAGTGGTAGAGCACCCCTAGGATTGATTCCCAGGACCAAAAGGAAACACAAAACGAACTGAAATAGTGATCTTTATTAAGCATGTCACAATCTCCACTCTCTCTAACAGTATTTGGGTATTTTCCTACAAACTTGTCAACAATGCTTGATTTTCATCTCTGCTAATTTGTGGATTATAAAACAATGTCTCACAGTGAGAAAGTTTCAAAAGATAGTCAAGATGAAGCTGTTTTCTCTCCTAATGGTACATAAATAATGCACATCTTACAACTACTGTCATCAAAGATTCAATGCAGTATAGTACTTGGGCTGCCTGTTATTTGCCTAGCCTTATAGATCTAGAAGGAATAGGAGGCCTGGGTGCCTATATTTGAGAAGCTAACAAATTAAGTGGTAATTTAGTATGTGCACACATATTTTGGGTAATTTGGTGCTTAATCAGGTAGCAATATTTTATATGCATTATATTAGAAGCTTTCTGGTTGTATTTGGTGGTCCTGCCTCAGGGGTCCCAGGCTGTGGGTGAAGAAGGAAGGAGAGGGGAGTCTGGGTTTCCAGCAGAGGATTATGGCCCATGTTCCAGCTCCAAGAACACTCTTCTTTCCTCTATGTTGCATTTGGGGTTTCACTGATCTTGACACTATTTCACTTAAATAAAGAGTACTACTCTTTAAAAAAATTACCAGAAATATTTGAAAACTACTGTTTAGAATGTTGTGAGTAGGACCAACAGAATTTCCTAGAACTCTACAAGGATTAAATTGAATATGTAGGGGGAAATTAGACATTATTCTTTAGATTTGTGTAGTAATTTACACTCTTTCATATGCATATTTTTTTTATTTGAGCTTTGTCACATCCTCATGAGTTAGGCAAATCAGCTTGCACTACCCTCATTTTATAAGTAGGAGACATGATTCTCTGAGTTATTCAAAACTATGTGATTAGTTAACATAATCTATAGCAGAACCATAATTCATGAATCAAGACATTAAGATAGATACTCTGATTCCAGTAGAGTTCAAGTATAATCCTTTTATTATATTGTTTCTACACCTAAAACTGTTTCTGTTTTGCTCCCTCCATGTTCTGAAAAACAGAACAACATAGTCATACTGTAATGTGCCATAAATTGATATTTTTCCAGAAATAGTCATAAGATGCTTCTACTGGATTGCAAAAAAATGATTTTAATTCTGTTTTATTACAGAATCATAAGGTAACTGAGGAGGAGACTGGATTTAGTCGACTGAATCTGGCAGCTTAACAATAATCAGTGTGCCAGACACAATTACTCTGTGCCAGACACATTACCCATACCATTTTGTCTGATTCCTCACAGCAACCCTATTTCATAAGATGATTGATAGATGGTGAGTTGACTCCCCTCAGCACTACCCCTCCCCCGCCAAGGACATTCCAGAGGAGATAAACCTTGAAGAAAAATCCTGGTGTTTTTTTCATCAACAGCGTTCAATTTTCAGAGACATTTATATTCTCTAATATTATACTATAGCTTTTGCTGTCACTTAATCTTTAAAATTAGATATGTATAGCCAAGATCTGGAGAGTCTTCATCTGATAAGTAAGTGAAGTACTTCAACAAACTATAAATTTCACCATAGGGTGCAGTTTTTGATGGAATGAACTATAAAGATTGATCTATTCCAAAAGGCAAGTTCTCAGGGATGAAAAGAGACTTCAGGCTTACAGCCCAATCTTATTGATGCAAGAATGATTTCAGAGCAGATGCATGAGTCTAGGGCTTTCTTGGGCCTCCCAGGACTCCTTTCCCCTGGTAATAATAAGTCAGACTGATTTCCTCTAGTTAGATGCTGCCAGGTACTCTGCCTCTGCATTCACCAGCCCCATGGGGGAGACTGCTTCACCCTGCCTCAAATTCTGAGACTAATTCTGCTTTTATATAAGAGAAATGGAAGGAAAATAATGACATCTGTTGAGCACTTTCTCAGTGCCAGACACATTACCCAAATAATTTCATTTGATTCCTCATAGCAGTGCTAATTGTTGCCAATGCACAACAGTTAAGACACTCAACTCAATAATTGTGGACTGATTGAACAGACACGCCAAGTCCGCCTTAACATTCCCATTTGATAATTGAAGTAATGAATGTTCAGATAGGTTAAATTTATTGCCCAAGGCAACACAGGGGGGAAATTTCTTCTTGTCTCTCTACTTCACTTTCATTTTTAATCTTTTTAACTTTTAAAAAAATTCTCAAAAGCTATACATAATTGGCAATGCAAATGTAAACATTACTGAAGTATAAATCCATAAAGCGAAAAATATCTTTCTTCACCAGGCATGGTGGCACATGCCTATAATTTCAGTACTTGGGAGCTGAGACAGGAGGATCTATCTCATCTTCAAGAACAGCCTCAGCAACTTAGCAAGGTCCCTCAGCTAAAACTTAGCAAGACCCTGTTTCAAAACAAAAATAAAAAGGTATGGACATGTGGCGAAGTAGAATGCCCTTGGATTCGATCCCCACCCACCCCCCAATCTCTTCCTCTTCCTCCACTCTCCAGAGATAACCACTGTAAGTAATTTGGTGTTTTCATTATCTCTGGCAAATCCTCTCACTGCTTCTGTGGTTCAGGATTGAACCTTACCACTCTTAGATTCATTGAATCAGGTTAGTCTTTATTTTTGGCTCCAAGTTCCCATTCTGTACCCCAAGTTTGCAATTGGGTATTTTTAATATTGTGTCCTCATGCTTTTGTATCTGTCACTATTAGCAAGAGAATGTTGGTCGTGTTTATAATAAAGGTATTGCTCTAGCTGAGTTTTACAAAATGAAATCTCTTCTATTTAAGTCACAAGTGTACACTTGGGGAAAGTGACAGACAGTTGAAATGTACTATGCACAACTGTTTTATGACTGTGGTAGCAATTGAAAGGGTAAGCATGGCAGCAACATGCACTAAAACTGATAAATGGATCATAAAGGGGAGCAGTGCACATTCAAAGAATGGGTAACTGTTTGTGTCTGCTCTCTGATTTGATGGGGTATTGGTGCTAGAATGTTAGTCTTTCTGGAGGCAATCTGTGTGGCAGAAAAGGGCGCACCTATCTTTAATAGATCTTGAGCTTATCATCACATTTCTTCTTTCATTGTGTCTTGCAATAGTTTATCTTTTACAAAGGATCTGTGGTAATTCCATTTCCTTCAAATCGCTTACCAACATGTTCTCTATTCATACTATTCAACTGTTTCTTCATTAAGTCACTGATAGACACCAGCCACTATTACAATATTTCCTTCTTCATCCTCCTTAAATGTACTGAGTTATTTCTTTTTCCTGAACCCTCCCATCTCGAGTAATCTCCAGCCTTTTTAACTTTCCTGGTGAATTTTTCATTTGGTTCTCTTCACTTGCTTGCCTATTCATACTGGGACCTACACTACCTCCTCATTAAATCAAATAATCCCTTATTTCTTTGATAATTTACTAAGTCTGCAAATCCCATTCTCAACCCAGAAAAGAAACTTCCTGTCATTCCATCACTCTGTTTTTATACCAAAGCTTTGACACATTTCTGAATAAAGTCACAAAACTGCAATGACCAACTTTATAATAAATTTGAACTGTTGAACTTTGGCTGGATTTTCACTTGCTTAATAGTTCTTTTATTCCTTCTCGACCTTTTCTGATAATTCCCTATGGTACATGTTCAAACTTTATCTAATTCATAGTATCTCAGCTTAATTCCTCAGGAAAGAGGAATTAAGGAAAGAGGAATTGACATCAGCTATGAGTCCTGGACACTCCTTGTTTTCTGATTAAGTAGATTGTTATTATCAAATCTTTTTTTTTTCAACCAACAAACTTTTTAGGATTTTATTGCCAAGTCCTCTTTTCCTGGAAAAGACACTTTTTCAAGGCAGGTACATCTTTATTGTTTTTTGTTTGTTTTGGTTTTGGTGGTGGTGGTGTTTTTTCTTGGGGGGGGGGGTCTGAGGATTGAAACTAGAGTTATTCTATCTCCAAACTATCCCCCAGCCCTATTATAATTTTTATTTGGAAACAAGGTCTCCCTAAGTTTTGGTGGGTCTCACTAAGTTGCTGGGACTGGCTTCAAACCTGCAATCCTCCTGTCTCAGCCACCCAAGTACTGGGATTACAGGAGTGCGCCACTATATCCAGTTAGGCAGGTGCATCTTGTTTCTACCCCTCCACATCTCCCTGGCACCATGCTGCACTGGTGATCCTCTACCCTCTGCAATGTCAACCTCTCTTCCGTTCCCACAAATAAGATGAACCTCCCACAGAACACTCTATACCCTTCCCTGAAATTGGATGTTTTGCTTGTCTCCCACATCCTTTACTGCCAGTATTTTTAAAATAGTGGGCTATATTTGCAGCTTTCATTCCTTATTGCTTGTTTGGAGTGCTTCAAATATGGTTTCTAGTTTCAACATTGTACTAAAATTCTTTCTCCAATGTTCCATTGTTCTGGTAATGGCTTTATACAGTGACTTTTCCAATTGTCATCCTCTTAACCCCTCACTAAGGCACACAACTCTGTTGACTATGATATTCCTCCTCCTTCTCCTCCTCCTCCTCCTCCTCTTCCTCCTCCTCCTCCTCCTTCTACTAGGAATTGAACCCAGGGGCATTCTACCTCTGAGCTACATCTCCAGGCCTATTTTATTTTTTATTTGGAAACAGGATACTAAGTTGCAGAGGAACTCAAGTTATTGAGGCTGTCTTTAAATCTGCGATCCTACTGTCTTAGTCTCCCAAGTACCAGGATTACATGTATGCATCACCATACCCTGATCATTTTTTCTCTTTATAGTGAGGAACTTCTCTACTCTGCACCTCTTCCTGTTTTGAGATGCCCTTTAACATGATTTTCTGCTATACATTGTAACCTTTTGCACAGAGAATTAAAGACATTTGTCCACAAAACATTCAAATGTCTATGGGGATTTACTTATTCACAATAGTCAAAACCTTGAATCAACTTCAATAAGTTCATTGATAAACTGTGTTACATCCCCCAAATGGAAAACTACTCAAGAATAAAAATGAACAAACACACAACAGCAAGATGGTTCTCAAAAGCATTATGCTAAGAGAAAGAAGCCTTACACAGAAGATAACATACTTAATGGTCCAATTTAGATGACATTCATGAAAGGCAAAACTACAGTGGTACAAGCCTGTAATTACAGCTACTTGGGAGGCTAAGACAGGAAGATCATAGGTTCGAGGGCAGCTTGGGTTATTTAGCAAGACCCTGTCTCAAAATTTTAAAAAAATAAGAAGGGCTGGATTTGTAGCTCAGTGGTAAAGTGTCTCTGAGATCAATTCCCAGTACCACAAAAACAGAAACTAAGCTGGGTGTTGTGGCGCGTGCTTGTAATCCCAGTACTTGTGAGACTGAGACAGGAGGATTGCAGGTTTGTGGCCAGCTTCAGCTACTTAGTGAGGCCCTCCACAAATTATTACTGAGACCATGTTTCAAAATAAAGAATTAAAAAATAGGGCTGGGGGTGTAGCTCGGAGGTAGAATGACCCTGAGTTAAATCCCCTGTACTGCAAAATAAACAAAAACAAACAAACAAAAAACCCAGAAACTAAAACAAAACTCATAGTGACAGAAAATAGGGTAGAAATTGTCAGTATCCGAGGTTTTGGGAGAGTATCAACTACCAAGGGGCAAAGGGGAATACTCTGGACTGAGGGAAATGTCCCATATAATGATTCTTGTGGGGGTGGTTACTAGACTGAATACATTCTTCACTGACATTTAAAATTACATTGTATATAAATTATACCTCAGCAAATTTCATAAAAATCACAAGATAAAAAGTCAGAACTAATGCAATATTTAAAAAATTATTTATTTATTTATTTATTTATTTATTTATTTATTTATTTATTTATTTATTTATTCATTTATGCTGTGGATATAGCTCAGTGGTAGAGCACTTGCCTAACTTGCATGAGGCCCTGAGTTCCATCCCCAGCACCACAAAACAAAACAAAGCAAAAAAATCTCAGCTACTTGGGACTTTTGTGGTGCTAGAGATTTACCGAGGATCTTACACATGATTCACAAGTGTTATATTGCTGAGCAACACCCTCAGACCATTTTTTAATTTTAAAATTAAAAAAAGTTAATGTAGTCAGTCATGGTAGAGTATGCTTTTTATCCTATTACTTGGGAGGCTGAGACAGGAGGATCCCAGTTTCCAGATCAACCTCAACAATTTAGTGAAACCCTGTTTCAAAACAACAACACAAAAAGGTTGGAGTATAGTTTAGAGGTAGAATGCCCCTGGGTTCAATCACAGTATCTCTCTCTCTCTCTCTCTCTCTCTCTCTCTCTCTCTCTCTCTCTCTCTCTCTCTCTCTCTCTCTCTCTCTCTCTCTCTCTCTCTCTCTCTCTCTCTCTCTCTCTCTCTCTCTCTCTCTCTCTCTCTCTCTCTCTCACACACACACACACACACACACACACAAATTAATGCAATAATTTTATAACCTCATATATTTCCAAAGAAATCAGTTTTATGGTTATTCTTTTGTTCAAAATATCCCATTATATTTTAAATTAGATTATAAACTTATATTTGGCTCTATCACTGAATTCAGTAATGTCAGTTACTTAGAACATACTCCACAAATACGTCATTAATTGATGCCATTATTCTGGGCAGAGTTTGACATTTGAGAAGCATTGTAGTATGGTATAATATTTAAAATGTTTGTTGTTAGAGAAACCTAAGTTCAAATCATTGCTTTGCTGTTTAGCTACATAATTTTTGGCAAATTTCTTGTCCTATGATGCTTTTTTCCCTCTTCTCTTCTGTACAATGAGGAAAAGATCAGTACCTATTTCACAAGTATACTTAAGAATTAAATGTGAGCCAGGAGTAGAGACGCATGTCTGTGATCCCAGTACTTGTGAGGCTGAGACAGGAGGATTGAAGGTTTAGCCTCAGCAACTAATTGAGACCCTGTTTCAAAACAAAAGATAAAAAGGGCTGCCTCTGGGGTTCATCAATCCCAGTACCAGACCAAAAAAAAAAAGAATTAAATGTGATAGTGCTTATAAGTAGTTGACATAAAGAAAACACTCGATAAATGCAAAACATATTGAAAGAAACAAAATTGGTCCTGTCTCTCTCTCTCTCTCTCTCTCTCTCTCTCTCTCTCTCTCTCTCTCTCTCTCTCTCTCTCTCTCTCCCTCTCTCTCGCTCTCTCTCTCATCTCTTTTTCTCTTCAATGCTGAGGATTGAACCCAGGGCCTCATGTATGCTAGGCAGGTACTCTATCACTAAGCTTCACCTCCAGCGCTGTCCCCCCACTTCTTTTTGTGGCACTGGAGATTGAGCCCAGGGGCATTCTACCTCCAAGCTACACCCCCAGCCCTATTTTATTTTTATTTGGAAACAGGGTTTCACTGAGTTGATGCGAATCTCGATACTTGCTGAAGCTATCCTCAAACCTGTGATCCTCCTGTCTCAGCCTCCCAAGTGCTGGGATTACATGCATGTGTCACCATGCCCAGCAGCCCTGTCCCTTTAAGAGAACTTATTCAGTGTCTAATTTTTCAATGTAGAATTGATTTGTTCCTCTACAAAGATATAGTTACTATCCACAACCACTATCCTCTAGATAATCTTTGATGATGGAGAAAATTGCTGATAACCTTGTACATCCTACTACCTGAGGGTACAATCTTGCTCACAGCCTCTTCTTTGTAAATAAAGATTACAAATGGAGCCATGCCCATTTGTTAATAAGTTATTCATGTTCGTGGGCGCCTTTTACATTGCAAGGGCAGAGCTGTATACTTTTATAGAGACCATAGGACCCATGGAGCCTAAAACACTTACCTTTTAGAGAAAATGTTTGTTGATCCACTTGTCTAGATTATAATCACTCTTTTATGGTAAAGTTTTAGGCATATACTAATAATAATTCAAATGAATAAATTGTATTTTCAAGTTTTTATTATTTAGTTTCCTATTTTCCTCTGTCCAAGACTGAGTACTAAGATATGTCAATATCTTGCTGAGATTATGTTCCTTTCAATTTTTTCTTGAATTTATAACAGATATGCAGAGGTAAGGATACTATGTTATTTGGTAATGGTTTATTACTCTTATAGTCTCATTGTACATTTTTTCTGGCACTAGGGATTGAGCCCAGGGGCATTATACCTCTGAGCTACACTCCCACCCCAATTTTATTTTTACTTTGAAACAAGTTCTCTCTAGGTTAATGAGAATCTCACTATTTTCTGAGGCTGGCCCAGTACTGGGATTCTAAGTATGTGCCACCATGCCCAGCCTCATTGTACATTTTAATCAAAATAAATTATTCTAAGTCAGACATGGTGGTGCATGACTGCAACCCCAATATTTGAGACAGGAGGATAACAGGTTTGATGCCATCCTCAGCAACTTGGAAGACCTTATTTCAAAATAAAAATTAGGGCTGGGGGTATAGCTCAGAGGTAGAACACCCCTGGATTCAATCCCCAGTACCATACACACACACACACACACACACACACACACACACACACACACACACACCTGTCCTAAATCTTAAAACAATGCTCCTTTTCCTTGAATTCTAGATTGGTACTGATATACGTGAGTCCTCCTGGTTTGTTTGTTGTTTGCTTGTTGCTTATTTATTAATTTTTGTGGTACAGGGGATTGAAATCAGGGCATTCTACCTTTAAACTACACCCCCGGCCCTATTTTTATTTTTGTTTTGAAATAGAGTCTTGCTAGGTTGATGAGAGTCTCACTACTTACTGAGGCTGTCCTCAAACCTGTGATCCTCCTGTCTCAGTCTCCCAAGTACTGGGACTACAGTCATGAGCCACCACACCCAACTTCTTTTATTTTTTATGTACACAATTTGCTCATTCTTTTATTTACTGTTTTTATATCGTTAGGAAGGAGACCCATGAAATGTGAACCATGTACACCCCATATGCCTAAATCCCCTGTATTTGTCTTTTTGTAAACCGACAGAGATTACTTGAGACTTGGGCTGAAGAAGATAGAGTAAGCCCACTATAGCGCACCTCCTCCATTAATTAATATTAAAAACTGTAGACAGAACACCAAAAGTAACTAAAGACTGTGAAAAGTAAACAATGGGAGGTAGTTTGGGGACAGAGGTAAAACCTTGAAGAATGACCAGTAAGGGGATGAATTTGCTCTTTTATTGCTTTTGTTTTGTTTGGCTTTGACTCAAGGGTGACAAATGTCCTAGAACTATGCAGTGGGCACAAACAGCAAAAACTCTTGAGTAATCCCACTTCCTAGCCAGAAGCCTGAGAAAAGGGCTGCAAAATGTGAAGGAAATCCTTATTTCTTTTCTTTTTTCTCACCAGGCCTTGCCTGAAATCCTCACTAGTAACAAAAGCTTCACTGCTATAAGGATCTGACACTCCCCTAAAACCCTGAAGCTTAAAAACAACCACTCTTATTTCCTTCTAGAGGATCCAGGAAAAGCGGTCTTGGTAGACCAAAGTATGTGTCAGAAATCCCCATTATTTTTTCTCTCTTTTTTCTTGCTTTACCCTAGGTCAGGCCCCATTTGCACAAAAAGCACTGAACTGCACAAAAACACACAGACCTAAAACTATGAGAGAACTTCCTGTATTGTGGTCAGAGGAACCCAGACAGTGGGCTTCTGGGAGCCAGAGAGTATAGGGAAACTCTCAGAGTGTGAGGAACAAGGGAGTTCCCTAGGTATGAACTCAAACAAGTTCTGGGCTTACACCCAAACTGTGCATTCAGGGAACAGAAACAAAGCCAGCATAGAAACTGCTTTGAAAACTGAAAAATTATTACAAATACTTCCCAAGACCCAAAGTAAGCCCTGTGCGTGTATGTGGGATAGGCCCAAACAGCACAGCAATAATTTATTCTTTGTGTGTACGTGCGGTGCTGGGGATTGCATCCAGGGCATTCTACCTCTGAGCTATACCTCCAGCCCTTTTGTTTGTTTGAAAACAGGGTCTCGTTAAGTTTCTGAGACTGGCTTCGAACTTGTGGTCCTCCTCTCTCAGCCTCCCAAGTGCTGGGATTACAGGCATGAGCCGCCATGGCTGTAGCAATGGTTTTGAAGCTGAAGTGATATTAGAACCACTGCTCACAGATGTCAAGGAAGAGCCTGCAATCTGAACTCAAATGAGTTGACCACCTACTGATACAAATAAAAACATTCTTTACTAGAGGACTTCAATAGCATCCCAAATTAAAATATAATACCCATGATGTCAAGGATAAAATGTTTAAATTAAAAGACAATAATTGCTGGGCATGGTGGCAAATGCTTCTGATCCCAGTACTTGGGAGGCTGAGGCAGGAGCATCGCAGGTTTGAGTTCAGCCTCAGAAAATTTAGCAAGACACTCAGCAACCTAGAAAGACTGTTTCAAGATAAAAAAAAAAAAGCTGGTGGTGTAGCTAAGAGGTAGAATGCCCCTGGGTTCAATTTCCAATACCAAAAATAAATAGATAAATAAACAAATGAATGAATGAATGTATAAATAAGCAAATTAATTAACTAATTGATCAATTAATTAATACAGAAACAATAATCAAATGATAAACCTGGGATAATCCAGATATTGGAATTGTGAAAAACTTTAAAGTAGCTATGTTGCCCATGTTCCATGGGGTAAGGGTGGATATTCTTTAAATGAATCAAAATATAGAGGTTCCCAGTGAGGTAAAGCAATCTATAAAAAGAAATAAATAAAAATTTAGAATAGAAATATATAAGCCAGACATGGTAGTACACACCTATAATCCCAATAATACTTTTTAAATTTTAGGCAGAGCTGTAATTTTCAAAATATTAAAAGAACATATTTTCTATATACAGATCTATATATGTGCATATGTATATAAAATATATTTGTGTAAACATAAAAAAAAATCTTGAGCTGGGCATGGTGGTACATGCCTGTAATCCCAGTACCTGGGAAACTGAGACAGGAAGATTGAAAGTTCGAGGCCAGCCTCAGAAATTTAGTGAGATCCTGTTGCAAAAAATAGTGTTAGCCAGGCATGGTGGCTCACGCTTGTACTCCCAGTACTTGGGAGGCTGAGATTGGAGGATCCAGGTTCGCAGCCAGTCTCAGCTACTTAATGAAGCTCTCCACAACTTAGTGAGACCCTGTTTCAAAATAAAGAATAAAAAAATGGGACTGGGGCTGTTGCTGGGAGGTAGAATTCTCCTGGGTTCAATCCCCAGTACCACACACACAGAGAAAAGTGTTGGGGTTGTAGCACAGAGATAGAATTCCTCTGAATTCAATCCCAGTACACTCAAAAAAAAAAAAAAAGTAATATCTTTGAAAGTATGTATTAGTTTTTGTGTGGCTAATTCTGAAGTGTTTAGATTTACAATGTTGGAATTGAGGGTGATGAGAAGTTTCTCTATCCAGTTTCTATAATTTCTGTAATTTCAGTGACATGGTAGTCTTTAAAATTTTCATTCTATTATCAGTATTTTAAAATAAGAATTCTACAACATTAAAAAAGATGAACCTGGTAGCCAAGCATGGGGGCACACACATCTGTAACCCCAGTACTTGAGAGGCTGAGACAGGAGGATCACAGGTTTGAGGCCAGCCTCAGCAACTTATTGAGACCCTGTTTCAAAATAAAACAGTTTTAAGCCGGGCGTGGTGGTGCACGCTTGTAATCCCAGCATTCGGGAGGCTGAAACCGGAGGATCCGGGTTCGCGGCCAGCCTCAGCTACCTAGTGAGGCACTCCGCAACTTAGTGAGACCCGGTTTCAAAATAAATAATAAAAAAATAGGGCTGGGGGTGTAGCTCGGAGGTAGAATGCCCCCGAGTTCAATCCCCAGTACCGCAAAAAAAAAAAAAAAAAAACAAACAAAAAAACAGTTTTAAAAATAGGGCTGAGAGTATAGCTCAGAGGTAGAATGCCCCTGAGTTAAGTTTCCAATATCATACATACACATGCACAAAAAGAAAAGAAAAAAGATGAAGTCAAGCATGGTGGCCCACATCTGTAGTCCCAATACTTGGAAGGCTGAGAAAGGAGGATGGCCGGTTCAAGGCCATCTTCAGCTACTTAGTGAGACTCTCCAAAACTTAGGGAGAAACTGTTTCAACATTTAAAAAAATGAAAAGGACTGTGAGTGTAGCTTGGAGGTTCAGTGCCCTGGGTTCAATTCCCAGTACAAAAAAAGAAAGAAAGAAAGAAAGAAAGAAAGAAAGAAAGAAAGAAAGAAAGAAAGAAAGAAAGAAAGAAAGAAAGAAAGAAAGAAAGAAAGAAAGAAACACATTAAAAGCTTATATTAACTTCATCTTTCTTTACTTCCTTTTCAGTTATCCCTACTGCTACATATCACATTCCTGCCTCCTCACCCTCAGCATGAAAACAACTTGCTGAATGTTTGACTCAGAAGCTCCTGGCTCTGTTTTATAGCCAAAGGGTGTCTAAACTTGAATTCCTTTCACACACAGTCCTCCCCACACACACACACACATACTTTTTTATGGTACTGGGGACTGAACCCAGGGACATTCTACCTTCAAGCTACATCCCCAGCCCTATTTTATTTTATTTTGAAACAAGGTCTCACTAGGTTGATGAGAGTCTCACTACTTGCTGAGGCTGTCCTCGAACCAGTGATCCTCTTGTCTCAGCCTCCCAAGTACTGGGATTACAAGAGCATGCGACCATGCCTGATTTACAGCCCCCTTTGTGTTAAGGGTTTCTCTGGCCACCACCAGGGACAAGTTCTGGAATGCAGAGGTATAGATGACTTGGATACAGACTGCATTAGAAGGGAATCTCAATTCTTGAACCTACCAGCTATACATTTCTCTATCTGTAAAGTAGTAAAAATAACAGTACTTCCTTACATGTATTACATGAGATAATACAGAGTTGGCCCCGGGGTTATCTGTTTTCGGGGTCAAACCATTAGCACATCAAGCTGCCTCTCATGCAGTGTCAAATCCATTTTCCAATGGAAGCGGTGCTGTAAAAAAATGATGAAATTCCCAGATTAATCCACAAATGCAATCCTACCAATCCTACTGACAACTTTAGCAAAGAAAAGCACTGGCCAGAATTCCTTAACATTGGACACTGGAGGGTGAGACAGAAGTATCATAGGTTCAAAGCCAGCCTTGGCACTTTAGCAAGACCCTCAGCAACTGAGTGAAAGATCCTGTTTTAAACTATATATATATATATATATATATATATATATATATATATATATATATATATTTTTTTTTTTTTTTTTTTTTTTTTTTTTAAAGAAGTCTGACAGGCTGGATGTGGTGGCGAATGACTGTAATCCCAATACTTGGAAGGCTCAGATAGGAGGATTACAGGTTCACAGTCAGCTTTAGCAATTTAGTGAGGCTGTCAGCAACTTAGTGAGACCCTGTTTTGAAACAAAAAATAAAAAAGGGCCAGAGGTGTAGCTTAGAGGTAGAACGTCCCTGGGTTCAAACCCCAGTACCCCCCAAAAAAAGTCTGAACTATTGCATTAAACAAAACGAAAAGTAGACAATTTAAACAGATGACTGTAAGATATGTATGAATATACATTCAAAATCTCCAAATAGGGGATAAGAGTAAGCAAGGCTTCTCAGACTCTTTTGATTATGTGACACATTTTTATTGTCCACCCACTAACATCTCCCAGAACTATTAATCTATAATTTAAGAAATGCAGTCCTAATATTACAGACCCATGAATGCAGTAATACCCAATTTTCAGGTCTAAAGTTTTGCTACTTTTCTGCCTTGCTCTGAGAACTTTTAATTAATAGGGGTAGGGACAAATACCAAGCTAGGAAAGTTAATTGGGCACGGGAATAAATCATGTGAGTAAAGGAACTGAAAGCTCATTAGACAGATACCAGACCTTCTTATCAGCAAAATATTTCTAAGCCTTAGTGTGAGTAACTAGGAAAATTTCTAAAGATGGAAAACCTATTCACTTGCCTTTTTATTATATTAATTCGGTGTTTTCCTCTTTAGGTCATTTTCTCTGGTTATCTGGTATCATATCTTTTCCAATTAATTTATTCAACTATGCTTTATTGAACATCTACTATCTGTGTTTCACCAAAGTATGTATTAAAAATAAAAATATGCAACACACATGGTCCCTATTATTGAGGAGTAAATAATCTTATGTGTGGGATTAAACATTGCTCATGCAGCCTTTTTTTTTTCTCACTGCTGAATGATATAACCATTAGAGGCACAACAGGCTTATTCTTCTTCTCCCCTTTCAAATACGTTGCATGCTAATTTTGTTCTCAACTCTTCTGCCCAGACTATTCTCTTGAACTAGAATGGCTCCAATGGCTCCTTCCAAATCCTTTCTTTTTTATTTTATTTTATTTATTTTGGGTACTGGGGATGGAACCGAGAAGCATTCTACCTCCAAGCTACACCCCCATCCCTTTTTTTTGTGGTACTGGGGATGGAATCCAGGGGCATTCTACATCCAAGCTACATCCCAAGCCCCATTTTTTTATTCTTTATTTTGAAACAGGGTCTCACTAAGTTGCGGAGGGCCTCACTAAGTAGCTGAGGCTGGCCGCGAACCCAGATCCTCTGGTCTCGGCCTCCCAAGTACTGGGATTACAAGCATACACCACCACACTCGGCTCCGCCATCCCTTTTTTATGTTTTACTTTTTGAAACTGGGTCTTGCTAAGTTGCTGAGGATGACCTCCAACCTGGGATTCTCCTGTCAGCCTTCCAAGTGCAGAGATTACAGGCATGCGCCACCATGCCTAGCTCCTTCCTCCTTTCTGCCTATCAATATCTAGCCTTCCTTCTCTGGCTGAAGGTACCATCCTTTCTCTAAAGCCTTCCCTTATTGACTTTCTTCCATTTAATGTCATCCTTCATTTTACATAAGGTTAATTACTTATGTATATTTATCTTGCCTCCTCAAATAGTTTTCAAGTTCCTTGAAGGCAGGGAATATTTTATATGGATATTTCTTATTCTTTTTTTGTGTGTGTGGTACTGGGGATGGAACCCAGGGGCATTCTACCTCTGAGCTATACCCCCAGCCCAATTTTATTCTTTTATTTTTTGAAATGGGGTCTCACTAAGATGCAGAGGGCCTCACTAAATGCTGAGGCTGTCCACAAACCTGTGATCCTCCTGTCTCAGCCTCCCAAGTACTGGGATTACAAGCCTGCACCACCACTCCCGGCTTGTGTATTTCTTATAGTACCTAGTACAACCTGGACACAGATAAGGTTAACAACAAATATTTACTGGTTGATGTACAATATAGAATTCTGTATTTTCATAGTGTCTTGTAGATGGGGTTGAGTATGGGCTGGGAGGAGAGAGAACTTTTCTTGAAAAGAGTAGATGCTTAAAAACTCTAAGGGTGTAACAACCTGATTTTAGTAGTTTAATGCTTTAGTTTGGTGACTAATTATATTTCTGGTCAAAATAACATACTTTAAGTCATATTCAAATGTATTTTAAATTTCCACAATTAGAACATCAGAAAGTATGTACCAACCATCTTTCTCCACATTCAAAATATTTCCATGGCTTACCGTAGGAAATTAGTGTCTATCCTCAGTCTGATGCTTGCCAAAATTTATTTCATTTTAGCCCAGAGAATCACTTTTCCCCAGAAATAGCAACTCAAACTACAGTTTTGAAATGGTCAGTATTAAAAACATTTGACTTTGCTTTTTTGTTTATTATTCTAGTTTCCCACTTGAAATCAGTTCACCTTGTGATGTATGAAAGGGCATACAGATACTGAAGGAAGTTAAATTTAAAAATGAATGTATATTCAAACTGGAGTTCATACTAGTCAATTTTGTACTTTTACTAAAGTGAAATTGTAAGCATTTAATAAAATAAAATTTGCAATTTTTATAAAACACGCTGTCTGCTTTGGCAGAACGATGTAGGACACATTTTCACTATCAGTTCCTCTTGTAAACAACACAGTTTTGTTCAATTAGTATGACTCATTCAAACAAGTCATTAAATCAATATCACAGACTAACAACTGATTAGTCAAAAAAATTTTTTCACAGCTGAAAGTCACCACATTATGTAAATTCTATTAGAGTAAAACTTTGATTGACCTGAATCTAACTAACCTGAACTCCCAATTAACAGGGATTTTTTTCTGTGCATGAATTTTAAAAGAACAAGGGAAATGACGGGATAGTTTTATAACCAGTGTGGTATGTAGTTGTCAGTGCTGATGAATAGTCCTTTGTGTTGTGTCTCAAGGAATACTGGAAAGGACTGTAGATCCCCAGATAGCATCCAGTTGGTGATGCCTGAATTTTTATTTTTCTTATTAGTCTTTGATTTAAGGAATGGAAAAATACAACTGTCCTTGACAGGAGGACTATGTAACACAGTGAGTTAATCCTTATCAATAAAGAGCTTTTAAAAACATTTCCCAACATGAAAGTTCACCAAGAGGCTCATTAAAATGTCAGTTTTGATTAGGCAAGGATGGATTGAAGACTAAGAACAAGACAGTGTCCAAGGGAGGCAGACCCTTGTTATGAGGTGGTGGTGGAGGGCAGTGTGGAAAGAAGTATCCTTGATATGACAAGAAGGGAAGGCTGGGAGATGCCAAAGCAAACTTGATTTATTTTACAGTTTATCTAATGTCAACCTTATACTCACTACAAGCATTTTAAAAGGGTCCTACTGTTATTTCTTGCTTTCAATTTGCTAAGTGCAAATGGTTGAATTTCACTATAATCATTAATGCTGATGGGCATTTTGAAACTAAATTTCTACTTGGCATTTCTCTTTTTTGGTAAGCTCTCGTGCATGGTAACTGTAGGAAGCTACTTCTGCCAAAAAACATGAGCTCTTAGAGGTGACATAGCCACAGAACCAAACTGTTCAGCCTTTGATTCTGAATGCTTCTTTAGCTGTCAAACACCCTTCAAAGGAAATAAAATACCAGGTAGTATCAGACAGAGCGAAGTCAGAGAGATCATCAATTCCAGCCACTTTCAGTTGACTTAGAAACAATTTCTTCACCTATTGAACCAGTACATTGGCTTGGGCTTTTCATAACAATGACCTGCGCTTTGGCAGTTTCCTAGAGACTCTCTGTGGGTGGGAGTGAGTAGATAATTAGATATGAGTTTGTCAGACTGGAGGTGTTAACTAGAACTGAACACAGTAGTACCATGGAATCAGCATGAAACTTTTCATAGAGTCTGAGTATTATTTTTCTTGGTTTTTAAAAAATGAGTTCTGAGTTCCAAATGAAAAAAGAAAAGAAGTATTTATAGAATAGACTGTACTTATCATCAGAAAAAAGCATTCATAGGGAAGATGAGATATGTACAACCAGCTTTGGATAACTTTGTGAATCAATTTATCAGTTACTGCACATTATTATTATTATTTTTTCAGTACTAGGGATTGAACTCAGGGGCATTCTACCTCGAGCTATACCCCCAGTCCTATTTTTTATTCTTTATTTTGAAACCTCGTCTCACTAAGTTGCGGAGTGCCTCTCTAGGAAGCTGAGGCTGGCCACGAACCCGGATCCTCCGGTCTCAGCCTCCTGAATGCTGGGATTACAAGCGTGTGCCACCACCCCCGACGACTGCACATTATTATACCCTAGCAACTGTGCCAAACTGTTCTTTGACCATTTTGTTCTCTTCTTTGTTAGAGGTACCCAGGAGCAGAGGATCTTGTATTCTAAAACACCTTAGCATCTATTCTGAGGGCAACAAGATGTTTGTTTGTTTGATTGGTGCTGGGGATTGAACCCATGAACATTCTACCTCTGAGCCACCCCTCCAAGAATTGTATGTATGTGTGTTTCTATCATTCTATACCCCAGTATGATGTATAATTACAATTTTATTTTTTATTTAGAAACAGAGTCTCCCTAAATTGTTGAAGGTCTCACTAAATTGCCAAGGCTGGCCTTGAACCTGCAATCCTCCTGTCTCAACCTCCCAAGTACTAGGAACACAGGCATGTTCCACCATATTGGCTCTGAGGGCAACAGACTTTAAGTATGGAAATGGTAGAACAAATTTTCCTTATGTAGGGTGGAGAATGGATTGGAGGTAGAAGTAAGCAGCCTGTTGTAGCCAGTTGTGCTAGTTCCCTCAGGGGGCTGAGGCAGGAGGATCACAAGTTTGAGGTCAGCCTGGACAATTAATTCACTGGTATCCTGTCTCAAAATAAAAAAGTGAATGTAGCTGGGCGTGGTGGCGGATACTTGTAATCCCAGTATTCGGGAGGCTGAGACCGGAGGATCCGGGTTCGCGGCCATCCTCAGTTATCTAGTGAAGCACTCCGCAACTTAGTGAGACCCGGTTTCAAAATAAAGTTTAAAAAATAGGGCTGGGGGTATAGCTCGGAGGTAGAATGCCCCTGAGTTCAATCCCCAGTACTGCAAAAAAAAAAAAAAAGTGAATGTGGATATATAATTATCACTATATCATTTATAGTAGCACAATTTATAATAGCCAAATTATGGAAGCAGCCTAGGTCTCCATCAACAGTTAAATGGATCACAAAAGTATGGTATATATACACAATGGAATTTTACTCAGCCATAAAAAAGAACAAAATCATGACATCTACAGGAAAATGGATGGAATTTGAGAATATTATGCTGAGTGAGATTAGCCGGTTCCAAGAACCAAATAGATGTAATTTCTTTCTCTTATACCTGGAGGCTAGAGAGATTCTCAGAAATAAGGGTAACATCAGGTAGAAGACAAGAGACTCCAATGGAGTGATAGAGGGGGTTTAAGGGAGGGAGGGGGGAGAATGAAGACATAAAGAGTGTAACAGCTAAAACAACACTACTTATGTATACAAAATTACCAATCCTAATCTCAGTGACATGTATTGGGGGGAAGGGGGGTAATGGGGGATGGAACTCAAAAGGAAGTGCTCCAAGAATTGTATGTAGAGCTGGGCGTGGTGGCGCATGGTTGTAATCCCAGTACTTGGGAAGCTGAGACTGGAGGATCTCAGCTCGCAGCCAGCCCCAGCTACTTAGTGAGGCCCTCCACAACTTAGTGAGACCCTGTTTCAAAAATAAAGAATTAAAAAAAATAGGGCTGGGGGTGTATCTTGGAGGTAGAATGCCCCTGGGTTCAATCTCCAGTACTGCAAATAAATAAATAAATAAATAAATAAATAAATAAATAAATAAATAAATAAATAAAATAAAAATGAATTGTATGTATGTGTGTTTCTATCATTCTATACCCCAATATGATACATAATTATGATGCACTAAAATAAATAAAAAACGAAAGGAGCTGGAGGTGTAGCTCAGTGGTAGAGTACCCTTATATGCAATTTCTAGTGGAGCGAGGAACCTGTTATAGTAATCCAGAGAGAAGATTGCTATAGACCTGAAGTGTAGGGGTGGCAGAGTGGGAGGAGAGAGGTGGAAGATAGTAGAATTGATAAGATGCAATGACTGTCTGGGAATGAAGAGAAGACAGAGTGAGGGAGAGGGCAATTATGGATGGTGTCCAAGTAGCTGGTTTGAAGAATTAGGTGCATGTTGGTATTATTGGCCCTCATATTTCCATCTGAAGTGTCCAGTGTGTGCCAGGCACTCTTCTAGCCTCTGCGATGGAGTAGGGAGAATTCTGTGGAAAGCTATGCACCACCCATAATAGCAGGGTTATCTAATCCTGTTGGAGGGTGGCTCTTTTGTTGAAGATAACTGTTATCTTGATGCAAAATAATTCTTAGATAATAATGCTTGTCTAAAGACTGGCAAATCTAATTCTGGCAGGTGGAAGAACAACTTTCTCTTGCTTATGGAGAAACCAGTTTTGCCTCACATTTGCATATCATTTCAATATTACCCATTCATAAATGTGTCTATTTGTTAATTTCTCCTTCTTTCTTCTTTACAGCACTTGGTATGAAACCCAGTACCTTACCCATGCTAGGAAGTGCTTTACCATTGAGCTACATCTCCAGCTCTGTTTTTTTTTTTTTTTTTTTTTTTTTTTTTTTTTTTTTTTTTTTTTTT
>PVLC010011307.1:0-47549 GCA_004027655.1 Graphiurus murinus
ACTGGGGATTGAACTCAGGGGCATTCTACCTCCGAGATATACCCCCAGCCCTAGTTTTTTTATTCTTTATTTTGAAACCGAGTCTCACTAAGTTGCGGAGTGCCTCACTAGGTAGCTGAGGCTGGCCGCGAACCCGGATCCTCCGGTCTCAGCCTCCCGAATGCTGGGATTACAAGCGTGCGCCACCACGCCCGGCTCCACTACTGATTTTTGTATGTTGGTTTTGTACCTTAATACTTTACTGAATTTGTTCATCAATTCTAACAGTTTTAGGGTAGCATCGTTAGTTTTTTTTATGTATAAGATAATTTCATATGTCATCAGCAAACAAAAAAAAATTAACTTCTTCCTTTCCAATTCTTCGATATTTTTTGTCATATCGGTCTGTCCATAATTTTGTAGACCGTTTATTTTATATATATTGCACATATTTTCCTAGTCTATGGTTTGTCTAATAAGTTTAATTATATTAAAGGTTCATATATTAGTCTTCTTTTGTTGTTTGTTCTTTCTATTTCTATCAAAATCTTTTCCACCCAAGGTCATAAGGCTTTTCTATTCTGTTTTCTCTTAAAGTTTTGCAAGTTTGGCTTTTTACTTTTTGTTTGTTGAAGAGATTTTATAAATTTATTTTTTGTATAAAATGTGAAGTTGGATTTAAGGTTCAGCTTCTTTCCCATGGAGATATTCAGTTATACTGGAGCCATTTTTTAGTCATTTTTGTAGATGATTTTTCTCAATAAATTACATGAGCAGCACAGGAAAATTAATAATATATGCATGGGTTTCTTTTTTAATATTCTATGATGTTCTATTGATCTGCATGTCTATCCATATGTCAATAATACATTGTCTTTAATATTATAGATTTATAATAAATCTTGAATCAGGCCATGTAAGTAATCTAATGTTTTTATTCCAAATTGCCTAACTTATTCTAGGCCCTTTACAAGTACATAGAAATATTAAATTAGCTTGTTAATTCTACTTCCAAGGAGACACTTTTCTGTTTTTTTATTAATAACTGTACTCAGCCTACTAATCAATTGGGAAAAATAGACCTCTTCAATTTGTTGAAACTTTAAATGCTATATCTCTTAACTTATTCTGATATCTGTAATATCCTCCTCAGCAATGTTTTGTGTTATTTTTTTTGAAGTGTAAGCAATTAAAAATGTTACAGAGCTCAAATTTTAGTTTTGAGAAATGAAGCTAGAAATCTTGAACAAATGATGAAAGGGACACTAACACACACAATGCATACTGAAACACTTCAATGGACATTATGTACATACTCAAATTTATCAATGCCAATCACAGTGTCCTGCACAGGAAGGATGATGGAGTGGAGTGAGAGCTGGGGGAAGGCTCACTGAGTTCTTTGTGCATGTATGCCTCGATCACTCTGACCTTCATCATGATGTATGATTACAATATACCAATAAAATAAAAAATTGAGTAGTAATGATGACTTAACTGAGATTAGAGTGCATGCCTTTAATTTGGAACTAATTTCATTTTGTGCTTTTCTTTATCATAAATGGAAGAAAAGAAGCAATAATAGATAAAATACATTATAGAATTAAATTAGAATTTGAAATTTATCAGCAGAAGCTGTAGACAGTGATGAATTCTTGGTTGGCAACCACATAGAAATAACTTAATTCTCTAAGATTGTTTTTGTGCCCATTCATCAGAAGATTTAGAGAATGAGTTGAAGAAAGAATAATTCAATAGACATAAAAAATGAGAAATAACTAAAGTTAGATAGACTAAAAGAGCAAAAGGAGGGATAAGAAAGGAGCTAGGAAAAACTAGAAAGTAGAAAGGCATGCTTTATTTATTTAGATCAAAAATGAAACCCAGGACAAGTAAATAACTCAGTAAATATTTAATATGGAGCTACTCTGTTTCTGAAGCTCTCATGGACTTGTCTGCCAATGCCATCTATTACTTAAGAGTTCTCTTTGAGAGTGAGGATATGTGGAGAGCAGGCTGTACCTGGCTCTGAGTTACTCCATGAGGTACACAACAGTAGTTTTTAGGCTGTGCTTACCTATGAGTCGTTTTATTTTTTAAAGCAGTAGTTTGACATAACTTACTCTGTTTTGAGCCCAAATGCTGAGGTAGAATGACTCATTTGTAGAAGTAAACAAGCACTATCTGCATGGCACAAATGTAAGGCGCAAAGTGATAAATTCATTAACTGTGCTAACAATGAATGATCATCTGTGAACTTAGCAAATTAAATCAGAAGGACATGGACACAGGGACATTCCAAATCATATCAGGAACACAAGACACAGTAGCTTATCAACCTCACCAGATATAACCCATTCACCTTAGAGTGAGGAGTTGAAGACAGTCCTTAGGTCCTGTCATCTGGTTCCTGATCATGAGCTTTGCCCAAGAAAATCATCACAGCCATAATTCTTTGTCCCTGGGCTTCATCTTCTCTTTTTTGTTGTGTCAAGGACAATAGCAAATTCCACTCCAAACTGACACTCTAAAACTGCCATTCATCTGGATCCTCTCTTTGACAACTCTGCAGAACTGGTTCCTTAAAACTTTTATCTGACCATATACAGTGATGATTTGCATTCCCACCTGTCTTCTGCTTTTGTTCTTGGCAAAGCCTCTCAGACTGCTACAGTCATCTTAACCCTTTCTTAGCCTTTCTGTAATATATGTATATGTTACATATGTATATAATTGTCTGAAGAATGATGTAAGTCAAGTGTTGCAAATATTAGAAATTAAAATTGTAATAATAGAAATTGTGAGTGCTCAGTCTTAGCATCCAAGTAGCCTACAGGTACTTTGTAAAGAACAACTGAAGAAAGTGGTATAGCTTTTGAATTTTGCAAGCCAATAAATTCTGTGGAAAGACACAGACATATTTGGTTTATGTTAATGGCATAGCTCACTCACAACAGAATGGTATTCTTTTTTTGTGTGTGTGCAGCAGTCATACTTCTCTCTTTCTCAGTAATGAAAAGATTTTTTTTATATTATTGTCAAGCATGACTATCACCAAGATTAAATGCCGATATTCTTTGAAATAGTGTGTTTGCAGATGGATTTTTTGAATGTTAATGTTTGTTATTGTTATTCAAATATTCAGCAAAGCTTTTAATCAAAGAAAATGCTACTGTCTGGATCATAGTTTGCCTCGGGAAGGAAATAAAGTTCTTAATCTGTGGTTATGGATATGCCAGAGCACCTGAGAATGATTAAATTCCATGCATGTGGCAGTATCATTTAGAATTTGCTCTTCAAATATGGATGCAGTTATGATTGCAATACTGTTTTTCCTCAGGCCATTTGCTGATGCAAGATTCAATAGGAAGTTTGAGACTAACATCCTCCGTTAATATTTTTGGCATGATCTTTACATTGTTTACAAATGTCCTTAGGCAGAGATAGAATGTTCCAGTGAATGTGGCAATGTATTTATCATGATTGTTCCCTTCTGTTTATTTCCTAACAATTTAATTTAAGGACTAAATGCTTGTAAAATATCAATCAAGGAAATAAAAACCACTGTATATGTTTATTGGTAAACATTCGTTTTCCATTCTATTAATCATTCCACTAATTTCAAGTTCAAACAACTCTTGGCACCAAAACACAGACAAACCAGGGCTTAGTCATAATATCAGTAATGGTGAAATATCTCTATTTCATTTTCATCAGTTTAATTTACTCAAAACTATTTAGATATTCAGGCACCGAGATTGCTGAACAAATGTGTAAAATCCTTAATGTTACTTTAATTTTTTTTTGTATGTATGGTACTGGGGATTTAAATCTAGGGCATTCTATCTCTGAGCTACACCCAATCCCTTTTATTTTTATTCTGAAACAGGGTCTTGCTATATTGCTGAGGCTATGTCAAATCTGTAATCTTCCTGTCTCAGTCTCCCAAGTACTGGGATTACAGGTGTGCAACACCACATTCTGCTTCAGTTTACCTTTTAAAATAGTACAATATTTTTCATTTTGAAGTGGTTGACCAAATCTCTAGGTAAAACCAAATAGTTGGGACTATAGCTAATAATTTATTTGAGACTGTGCCTGATGAATTTCTCAATAAAGAAGTTGAACACTGGACTGGCATGGTAGCACACATCTTTAATCCCAGCTACTTAGAAGGGTGAGGCATAAGAATCACAAGCTCAAGGCCAGCTTGGGCAATTTAGTGACTCTGTCTCAAAATTTAAAAAAAGAAAAAAAAGGGCTGGGGATATAGCTCAGTAGTAAACTGCCCCTGGGTTCCATCATCAGTACCACACACACAAAAGGAACTTGAATACTATCATATTTCATCAGAGTTTTTCTCTAAAGCCCTGATAATGATCAAAAGAATAAGATAGCAATGCCTAAAGTAAAAAAAAAAAAAGTGTCAAGATTTATATTAGGATAAAACACAAAACATAGCTTAATTCAATTTCTTCTAAATAGCCCAGATTTCAGACCTGTCTTCTATAGAGATTCAACAGCAATTTAGGAGTAGGATTAGTTGTGAACATTCAAAATGAGATTGCCAAAAATCTGTCAGTGTGAGTTGACTATGACTCATAGCTAAGACAATAGAATCATGGACTTTAAAAGCAAAACACATGAGTCTGAATATCCACTCCATCTGATTGTAGCTATTTGATCTTTCTTTGGTAATGAGGATTGAACCCAGGACCGCTCTACTTCTGCTCTATATCCCCAGACATTTTTATTTTATTTTGAGGCAGGGTCTTGATGAGTTGCTGAGACTGACCTTATATTCACGATCCTCCTGTCTTTTCCTCCCAAGTACTGGGATTACAAGTGTGGGCCACTGTGTTTAGCTTTAGTGGTATGTAATTGACAAGTAACTTATGCATGGTTTATTATTTTCAACATCTGTATGATAAGTGTGCATTGATGCTCAATTTCTCATTTTGTTATCATAATTAAATTAATAATTATGTGTAAAGCTTATAAAAGCCTATAATAGTGTATGTCTGTAATTCCAGTACTTGGGAGGCTGAGACAGGAGGATCGCAAGTGAGAAACTAGCCTCAGCAAATTAGCCAGGCTCTTAGCAACTTATCATGATTTTGTCTCCAAATAAAAAATAAAATAGTGCTGGGGGTGTAGCTCAGAGATAGAGTGTCCCTGGGTTCAATCTCTAGCACCACAAAAGAAAGGCTTATGTGTCATGAGACTGCTTAATATTATTACTCTTAAAATTATTTTGCCAATACCAATTTTCTACCTATTGCAGTGTCATTTCTATTTTGCGACAAATTTCTGGCTTTCTATATGAGAAAGACAGAACATAGTTTGTGATCCAGCCATTTGAACTGGTATAGAACTATCTATCTGTACAATTGTAATGAAGATTTTGTCTGAATTTTTTTTTTTTGCATAATGAGAAATAAGATGCAAATACTTACTCACATATTTTTTATGTGATGGGGACAGAGCTTTATATTAATGGTATGAGCAATAATGTAGATTTGGGGAGACCTGAATATGAGAAAAAGTCTTGCCCTAACTCTCTTTTCACCTCAATTAAATCACTATTTCCATTTCCCTACTGTTTTTCCATTTCTACTTCTCAGTGTCCAACCTGTCAACAGCAGAGACTAATATCAAGAACCCAGCACCATTTTGAGGAAGAGGATAATGATGTACCAGGCAGGTTGAGTATAAATAATACCTCATATAATTGAGGAAGCAGTGAATTATTCTCATATGGATAGACCCTCATGATACAGATTTTCCTTTTATGTTCAAATTACTTCTATCTGTACTAGCATTATTAGATGTATAGAATCTCTCATTAATCATGAAACTACCCACAATGCATTATAAAAATCTAATCATAGCATGGAAATAAAGGGAATCTTTTCCCACTCAACCACTAATTTTACCATGTATGCAACGCAGAAATAGGCTCAACTGTGGAGTATCCTATTAAAGGTTCAGTATGGTATTCTCAGATAGCAAAATATTCTAACTTTGGGATTTTGTACTTAAAGGTCTAACCAATGATATTATATCATATATATATATATATATATATATATATATATATATATATATATATATGTATATACAGAGAGAGAGTGAGAGATTCATAGCCATAACACACAGGCATTTTACCAAGAAGTAGAAATAGAAGTGTTTCTTCTATTACCGGTGGTAAAATATGTATGTATATATATATATAGTTGGTTCTAGCCCTAGTAACTAACTGGACTTTCCTGGTTTAGAGTGCTTTGTTCCCTTCCAAAAAACGAATGATTCCACAATAATTCTTCCAATAAAGTGAAAGCTGAAACTGCTATCAGTCTTATTAATGAGCCAACATGCTAGTTAATAGAAATATAAAATGATTATTTTATTGGCATTTTTAATTAAAATGAAATCATTTCTAAACAGTGGGTCAAGGTGACATTTACTGAGTGTCATATTCAAGTGATTTTCTGTAGGACTTCTTTGTAGTCCTGAGTCTTGTGGTAAGAGTTGATGAAAGGCATAGCAACCCAATGAAGGAAGGAACTCTAAAGATCCTCACCCTTGAGGAAGAAATGTTCTAGTTCACGTCTCTAGTTAAATAACCATAACTAAGCTGTGAACAACAGAAATAAATAGTTGAATGGTAAATTTATAAAAATGGTCTTTGATATTGAGTCCAATTTCAGAAATAAGGACTCCATATTTTATCATTTTGCTTCATAGCAAGATATATATTTACATGAAAATATTAAATAGTTTTGACTAAAGTCAAAGAGGAATAAAGACATCTAGAATTGTAGAAAGTCTTATGGGAGCTTAGAGATTCATTCTTAGTGAGGCTATCTTCTTTTACATCAGAGATGGTCACATCATGTTATGTGAAACAGGATCTGTTGTTATTTTTGTCATTTGACTGTCAAATATGGGCCAAAGAATGTGTATGGATATTGGATTGTCAAAGGGCAGATCAGGCTAGATTGTGTCCAATCAACATACTTCACATATTTCTGAGAGTCCTTGGAAACAGTGTCCATGGTTAAGTTCCTTCAAAAAAAAAATCCACTCACACTTTTAAGGCCAACCTCAGCAACTTAGTGAGGGCCTGTTTCAAAAATAAAAAAGGGGCTGAGGGTATAGCTCAGAGATAAAATGTCTCTGGGTTTAATTCTCAGTAACAAAAATTTAAAAAAATAAATAAAAAGAATCCACCGAAGTGAACCTGAGGGGGAGGGAAGGGGAGGGGATTGGGGTGGGAATTGGGGAAAGGGTCAAATGAGAACTGTGTGCAAATATGTTGTCAACAACTCGTACTTAACAAAGATGTATGCTATATTGCACGAATTACTACAATAAAAAAATTTAAAAAAAAAGAATCCACCTGATATTTGGAAGGTGGAAAAGAAAGGAATTAATCTAAATTTATTTCTTCAGCACTTTCTATGATTAATACTCTAATTGTCTATATTAAAATGCTTTCTACTTGAAATTATTAAAGTGGCATCTGTCATGGTAATCCCTGATGGATATAGATATGGATTTATATTGTATGCAAAAGAGTAAGTTTTGGGAAAGTTATAAATGAAAGTATTGTATTAAATCAAAATTATACTTGAAAAATTTGTAAATCAGACACAAATTAGTGACCAAAAGTGATCTGAAAATTTCAGCACATTTTTATAACCATGGATGTATGTTTCTGCTTCATTAGTTTAAAAAAAGATGAAATTAATGGCTTGATTTTAAAAGTCATATTACATGAAAAAAATCTCAAACTTACACATAGGAATCCCACTCAAAGTAAACAAATGCTCACTTTATGGGAGGCATGTTTTAACTGGGATCAGTCAAATGTAACAACATTGTAATAACTATACAAACCCCATAATTCATGTTTCTCACCTTACTTTCTTTGTGGGATATGTGTACACTATGTGAAATAGTGGACTATTGCCGGTATCAGTTGAACTTTCATATACTCTCTCTGTCTATACATCTCACTACTACGTACTATCTTTTCTGAAAAAATGAATTTGCCTAAGTTAAATGTATATAAAATTTATGTCCATTGAGTATCCTTTAGTTAATTGACCTTCTACTTATGCCTTTGAATTATTCATTACTAGATGTGAATATTATAACCTAGACCTTAAATAACTTGTGTTATTAGAAAGTTTGTTGCTCAAATTATGTTTTATTCTTATCTTTCAGTTTAATAATCTGGGTCAGATAATAACTCAGTGCTATTATATCTTTAATATAATTGTATGTTAGACATAGACTTTGAAATCTTAGTAAACAATACATTTTTTTCTTCAAACCACAAGGAAGTACATTATAGTGAACATGCTAGATCACAAATGCACTTATATTTGAGACTAGCAAATAATCTACAATGTGACTGTATTAATTGAAAAAGCTCTGAGCATTTACTTTCCTTAAAAGCTAATAAACTAACCTACTAAAATTTCATAATTACTGCCATAGCTCCATAAGACTCCTTTGTCAGAGGTAATAAAAAACTTTATTTTTTCACAGTACAATTAAAAGCATAACCATTAACACATTTATTTTAATTTCTCTTGCCTAAAACCCCACAAGAGTAACACAGATTGGTCCAGACAGATATCTGGGTTGCATTTCAGAATGTAGGGAACATAGGGAAACTGATTCTTTTTTTTAATTTTTTATTACACATTGGGAATTGAACCCAGGGACATTCTACCTCTGAGTTACACCCCCAGCAATTTTTATTTTTTTGTTTGGAAACAAGGTATCTCTAGGTTTCTTAGAATCATGCCACTTGCTGAAGCTGTTCTTGAACCTGCAATTCTCTTATCTCAGCCTACCAAGAACTGGGATTACAGTTGAGTACTACCATGCCCAGATGAATCTCTTTTTATAATGGACAGTAAGCATGGCTTCTCATATATACAGAGAGAGTCATTGTCTTTATTATAATGATATATAAGTGAACTTTTTACTTTGCTCCAAAGGAAGACAATTTATTTTCCAAAGCTATTCACTATTCAAGTATTTTGTGTGTGTGCTGGGGGGGGGTTATTGGGCATTGAACTCAGGGTTATTTATTCTGATTCCAAGCTAGACATCATGACCTTTTTATTTTGTTTATTTTTAAACAGGATCTTGCTAAGTTGTGGACACTGGCCTTTAACTTGCAATTCTCCTGTCTCAGCCTCCCAAGTACTGGGATTGTAGGCATGTGCAACCACTCCCAGCTAGTATAAGAGTATTCTTTAAAAAATAATAAAAACAAAGATAATGCTTTTGCTCATAAGATGTATAGAAACATGTGATTCCCATGTTGTACTGTCTCCCAATGAGCTTCCTTTGTGGTCTGAGGCTGATCTTTTAATCAAAAATTGCTCCCCACTGCCTGGTAAATGAATTATCAACCTACTGTTTTTCAAAATATTTTGACTTATATTTAATCAAAGTCATAGAAGAAAAACCACTGTATGATTTTATTTTATTTTTTTATTAATTGGTGCATTGTAATCATATATCTTTTTTAGATACAAGCTGATAAAGGCATACATGCACACATTTTTCATTTAATTCCTTCCCCAATTCCCACCCCACTCCCTCGCCCTCCCTCCTTCTCAAGTTCAGTTTAGTGATTGACTTTGATATATTTGTGAAAGTACATCATGTGCATTAGGGTGCCCCCCCATCCATCACCTTCAGTTAAGTCAACTTCTTTGCTTATTTAGGGTTTCTCCTCTTTCATCTGAAGTCCTTCTTGTGTCCCATCTTCTCTCTAGCATCCACGTATTAGGGAGAACATATGCTTTATTTACTTTTTGTGACTGACTAATCTCACTTAACATAATGTTTTCCAGTTGCATCCATTTCCCAGCAAATAACATGATTTTGTTCTTCTTTATGGCTGAGTAAAATTCCGTTATGTACATATCCCATAGTTTTGTAATCTATTCATCTGTCGATGGACATCTTGGCTGTTGCCATAGTTTGGCAATTGTGAATTGTGCAGCTATAAAGTCAATAAAAAAGAATAACTCTGATATTTACTTTCTGAATATAAAAATCAAAATGGAAGACATGAAAGAGCTTAACCACAATTCACTTTTCCTTGAGAGACAAAATCTTATTCATCAATAAACATATATGCAAAATATCTTTTTCGTAGGGCCAGGGATATTTTTTATTCCAAAGAAAGAAAGTTCTACAATCTGTACAGCAGAGATATTTTAGGGCAAACCAACAATTTTTAGTCAGTGAAAATTGGATTGAGGAGGGATAATACCTTAACATTAATTTTTTTAGAAAAGGCATAAAAGAGGTAGAGGGGGGTTCTTATTTAGTCCCAAGGAGCCTAGAGTGAGAGTAAGAGAGAGACCTACAAGTACTGTGTGTCAAATCCATGCTTACTTTCATGCATACATGCAAGAGTGTACAAACACATAAAAAACAATAATAAATTCTGCTTATCTCTATCCTTCAATCAATATAAATTTATAGAAGAACAACTTTGGTTCTTTCTCTTCTTCACCATTTTATAACTGCAGAATGAATGATAGGGTGACAGGAAAGAATATCAGATTAATGGTAGAAATATGCAAACACAATGCATTACTTACACCTATCCTTACTAAGAGCAATATAGAGAAAGTATTTATTTTAGTCTAGTTTTCAGTTAAGCCTCTCCATATTTATAGGCATCCATAATCTTATTCCAGGGATGTAGGTTTTTATCCTGTGATATATTTTATTGTTTTAAAAAAACCTCTATAAATATGTGGCCTGGAAATTGCATGGAACAGGCTAGTACAAGAGAGGAAAGGACTAAAATAGATGTAGAGAGTAAGAGAAGTTGAGTTTGCCTGAGGCTGACTAGGAAGGCCTAAGCTGAGAAGTGAGGACCTGACTTGGTGTGGGGCAATTAGAAATGAAAGCTGGAATTGCTAGAGTCCAGATGCCCCTGTGAACAAAACAGGGGGAAGGAGGAGGATGGAAATATGACAGGCAGGCAGGGAGTGGGTGCAAATATGAGGTCAAGGTAGAAAAAAAGTGATGAATCAGAAATCAAATCTATTTGTTCAGGTGTCCAGTGAGCAGATGAATCAAATAATAAGGAAAAGCTGGTGGTCAGGGATGGAGGCAGTTGGGAGATTAGTGAAAACCAATTAATAAGGAAAATAAAATTAGCTATAGATAATCAATCAATAAGAGAGACAGATCCTCTCCTAAACTTCCTGACCTCTTTTGTTATTTCTGGGCCTTTATAGAAGTCTCACATTTAACCAACTCACTTTATAAAGGGAGCGAAGTGTGAGTTCATTGCTCACATACTTTGTACAGTCTCCACTGTAATAGACACTGAAAACTGGAATGTCTTGTCAAATATGTGTCTCAAAATACAATAAAAAGAACAAATGTGGCAACAAAAAGCAATGCCATGGAGTCCCTGCTTGGCCTCAGCACAAGAAACCATCTTTTGTTCCTTCAAATAAGGAGAAATGACATTTAGCAGGAGGGAAAATCTTTAAATTGTACTTTGTATTTCATCCAAACAAAATTAGATCACAATAGAAAAATATTGCACCATTATCTAGAGGAGCAATCTAAAATCAGGTCTCAAGACTTACTCCTTTTAAAATGTGAGAAAAACCACATTTTCACTAGGTGTTACAATCTCCGTGATCAAAGTGTGGGTAGGTACGACTTTTCTTTCACTCATGGCTTTTCCAAAAGGTTGGACTTCCTCGAGGAGCAGCACATATGGAAGAAGATTATACACATCGTGTATCGTGTGCGGAAATGTACTTGGAGTGAATTTAAATGGTTATGATGAAAACTGCTAGTCAAGGAGAATATTTGATACTTGATGGTATGGTCAGGAAAATCAGTAAATACAAGAATGGGATCATATTGGTCATATGGCCAAGGGGACCTAAAGCAAATTGAGTTAATTTATTCCCATTGTGAAGCTCATTTATCTCAATCTTCCAAGACATGTCAAAAACACAGAGCCAGTGGCAGGTACTACACAACTCTCTGTACATGCAATTGTACCTTGTTTTTCTTCTGTTTATAAACATGTCAAATGTACTTATGAAGAAATCAGTAAAATTAAGGAAAATAGATAATTTATTAGTACATAACCATTTTGCATCTATCCCTTAAAAGGCATTTTGCCCATAATTTTATCTTTTCCTTCTAAGGAAGGTTTTGAGAGTCATATTTCAGGAGAGTGTGTCTTGTTTGACAAAAGATAAACTTAGAGATAATTTTATCATTTGCTGGTTCACCTTCAAGAGAGAAAAAAGAAAGAATAGTATGAGGGAATGTTGAGATTCCTAATGATTTTAATAAAACCACTATGCCCCATATTCAGAAGTAAAACATATAAATAAAATATACTGATAGGAACAAAGTCCAAATGCTAAGTACGGAATTGCAAATCACTGATGAATCTTTGCCATTTTTTACAAAAACGCTGCTTCTATTTTACTCTCACCTCTGAAAGTTTTTTTTCTTTAAGTTACATGCATACTAAATATAATTATTCCCATTTTTTACATATACTTATGCTATTTTCAATAAAGTTTTCTTCAAATCTCTTCCAAGTTGCTCTTGATTGATACCCAGTTTCAGGTGGGTGGAACAGCAGCCAGGCATGCTGTTTGATGGATGGATACTACATAAATTGAAGCAGTACCCATATCTCTTTCCTTTGATACACAGATTATGGAAATGTCTAGTTAGAAGACTGAATGGGAAGGTAGAGTTCAGGCTTAGAACAAAATGACAGATAATTGGAATAGATGCCAAGATGGAGCTTTTATAGAATTATAATCAATTGGATAGAAGGGAGTTATTTGGTTACTCAGAAGATATTTGGGCATGGAGACAGGAGCTGGCTGGGAACTCAAATGTATAGGTCAGAGGAGAGGACAACTCAGAGATCTCAGTACTAAATCCAATAAAGGAATCCTTTTAAGCAAAAGTCAAAATCACTTGTTTGCCGCACACACAGAAAAAATTTTTATTTTCCAGTTTTTAAGAAGGCTAAAATCTCAGTGCTAAATTGATTGACTAATTGGTACTTATGGTATAGAATCATTATTCCCAAAGGACTGGATTACTGATAGAGTGCTACCATTTCAGATAAAATAGGTTGGAAAGGCAAGGTATTATCTTTAGTTACTTGAAAAATAGGATTCAGCTAATGCTACATATATATTGAATACTATTCTGTGTTCTTTTCTACTACAATTTATATATTTTTTGCAGGTCTCTGACAATTGATTATCAAAGTATAATCCTACCTGTTGTTGAAGAGTTCTTTATATTATATAATTTCCTTGGTAAGTGATAACATCTACTGCATTCATTGGTCAGGCCCTGATTCTATTTTCCTGACTCCTCATTCTTTGCTCATGGTATTATTTTCTCCTAGACTTGAAATGTCAGAGTGACTTTATTATTTATTTATTTATTTATTTATTTATTTATTTATTTATTTATTTTTGTAGTACTGGGAATTGAACTCAGGGGCATTCTACCTCCGAGCTATACCCCCAGCCCTATTTCTTATTCTTTATTTTGAAACAGGGTCTCACTAAGTTGTGGAGGGCCTCACTAGGTAGCTGAGGCTGGCCTCGAACCCGGATCCTCCGGTCTCAGCCTCACAAGTACTGGGATCACAAGTGTGCGCCATCATGCCCAGACTTTGCTTGGACTTTTCCCCCAGAGAATTCAAATATAGGCTCTTCCTGCCCTTTCCATTTAGAAATTCTGTGTAGAACTCCCTTTCACTTGGCCTTATCTCTCAAGGCTGATGCTTTCAATACAAAAATGGAAGTACCTTTCTGCTCCATTTCTTTCTTTTTTTTTTTTTTTTTTTTTTTTTTTTTTTTTTTTTTTTTTTTTTTTTTTTTTTTTTTTTTTTTTTTTTTTTTTTTTTTTTTTTTTTTTTTTTTTTTTTGCAGTACTGGGGATTGAACTCAGGGGCATTCTACCTCCGAGCTACACCCCCAGCCCTATTTTTTATTCTTTATTTTGAAACCGGGTCTTGCTAAGTTGTGGAGTGCCTCACGAGGTAGCTGAGGCTGGCCTCGAACCCAGATCCTCCGGTCTCAGTCTCCCGAATGCTGGGATTACAAGCGAGTACCACCATGCCCGGCTTCTGCTCCATTTCTTAGTTCAGCCTTGGGCTCCTTTCACTTGGCTTAGTCTCAGGACTGCTTCTTGAGTGAAAACATGCAGGCCCTTTCCTACTCTTAACAATTCTGTTTTGGGTGCCCCTTAACTATGACTCTTCCAGTCCATAATTCCTAGAGTATATATAATCTGGTACTTCCTATGTGCTTTTCTTAGGTATATAGCATATGACTCCTTTTTACTTAGCCTTCTCTGATGGCTGACTCCCTGTGTACACACCAACAGGCCAACTCAAGCACTTTTCTCTTGTGAATCTTGCCTAGGACTCCATTTAGCTTACCTTTCATTTGGGACTTAATCTCTGAATGCATAGGTACAAGACACACTCTGACTTTCTTCTAAGAAATCACATATAGGACTCTTTTTCCCTTTGCATCCTCTAGGGACTGATTTGAAATCTGCACACATGTTGCTGAGCCTCATCTCCATGGTGGAGAAGATACAACACAGAATACAACCAGAGTTTTCTTGGTTTATGGTAAACTAGAATTGTTTATGTAGTAAATTTTGGTGGTTTTTTGCACAGAAGAGTCCCAGTGTTGCTTTTTCTTGCATTCCTGAGATTTGTTTGGAATTTCATTCAAACATTTATCAATCTATAAAGCAATTTATTTCACCCATGAAGTCCTGGAGCTCAGGATGTGAGAAACAATCTTTTTTGCTATTTAGTTGCTGCACCATTTGCCATCTCATTCTGAGAATTTGAGATCTGGATCTTCCATTCTTAGTTAGAAACACACTTAGTTCCTCTTTACTCTCTGAGAACATTTTAAAAATTCACTGCAGGATATCTATAGCTAAAATTCTAGGACCCAATTTCCAGTTCCATGTGATATACAATGACTACTTATGTCAACAAGTCTCACAGGTGAGAGATGAAAAATAATACATTTTATGAGTCAATAAAGTCTCAAAAATCTACAGAGTTTTGAGCATATGGCTTGGTGCTATGGGTATAGAAATCTTCATGACTGAAAGTCAAAGATTTGTAACCTGGTCTACATGACAGAATGTGAAACCCAGGACCTGAGCTTCTGAGTTGAGGATCTTGTCTAAGTCATGTTGCCATTAGGCATAGGGAGCACAAATACAACATCTTGTAATCGCTGTGGTAAAATACAAGTTAGAAATTCTAAGGAAAGGGAAAGCAAAATATATCAGTCAATGAAAACAAACTTCAGCCAAATATTTCCCAAGAGACCATTGAGTCTACCACACTGGTTGGAATTCTTGTGCAATCAGCACTGCAAGACTATCCACCCCATCACTCATAATCACATCACCGGGATCATGCAACTACAGGTACATTGTTGGGAAAACACTTTTGGAATATTGTATTGCATGGAAATTACTTTATATCTTGAGTTGAAACACAACTAGTAGTTGAGTGATTCTGCATCCTTCACTGGATGCAGGTGCCAGGTAGCTCACAGTGAAACCACAGACTGACATCTGTGCACAGAAATCTGGACAAACAATTCCCACACTTCCTTTGTTCCATTGTTCTCAACATAAGCAGAGTTCACAGGGGCAGATTTGACTCCACACTGCCCAGCTTCATATTGTCACTATTAAAAAATATATAGGTAGTTTCAAGAGTCCCATGTCAGTCCTGTTTATTAATACAGTTTTATGACTGATGATCCAGTATTTTGTTTGTTTTTCTTGTTTCTTTTCTTTTGGTTTCTGTTAATTTGGTGGTTATTTAGGGGCAAAGTGAGAGAGAATGTGGAGACAAAATTCTTTGTCCCCTTCCACTGTCACAATCAGCAGTAGTTTCTACACACTATTACATGTCAGTCCCTCCAGCATTATGATCCAGTTTTACCATTAATATATAACAATTAGTCTCAAAACCATCTTATGGCATTTCAGTGGTACATAAGGCATTATTTAGTGGTTCATAGGGCATTTTCAGGTTCAACTTAATTTTCTTGGAACAGCATGAATTACAGACCGTGGCTTTTATATACCAAACTCATTTCATTACCTTCTTAATCTTTTTTTCTGACCTCCCTTCCAGAAAACGAGGTCATGTGGATGGAAGTGATGTATACTACTTTCATATCTGACCCATAGAAGTAGCATTTGCAGTGTCCTTCACTTTCTTTTGGCATCCTGAAGAAGACCCAGCAAGACATCCTGAAGCCCCATGAGGTGGAGGTGCTATAAGAAGGAATCTAGGCTTTGTATCACTGTTGAATGCCAGCTAACAAACAGCCATGCTGAGCTTTTGCTAAGACCACTACCAGATACATGCTATATTAAGTCCTAAAGTTTTGGGAGTTGGTATAGGGAAAGCTCACAAAAAAAGGGACGTGGGCCCTTTAAATCGAGGCAAGAGCTCTCACCTATGGCACCAAACTCTCAGGAGCACACCAAACTCAAACTTTTGAGACCATGAAAAGCTCGGGCTACCCATTTTGATTTAAATGCATGATCAATGCCCTGATTGGCTGGGGATCCCAAGTTCCTCCCTCTTGTCCCTATCTATAAAAGGACTTTCCACTTCTTCAATAAACGAGATTGCACCACAAGTCTGTCTCCCACCTGGTGTTATTGACATTCAGCCGGTCTACCTTCCTCTCACCCCAGGGATACAGCAGGGACCCCGTAGTTTGGCTGGGGAAAAGGATCATTCTCGAGGACCCCCCTGAGGTTGGCCCTGAAACGGGGCCCTTCAAGTTGGTAGTTATAGCAGTTAATGTTCCTGGTTTAATATATCCTAGTAGTTTAATGTCTGGTTTAAGCCTTGATTAGCACTTCAAATTCCTTTCTATTTCTTACTGGCCTGGTTTATTTTCAAAAGATTTCCTAAGAATGTGGAACTCTAAGAGGGATAGGTGCCGGGGTCCAGCCCTAGCAGGAGTCAGTGGTCCGTCGACAGGTGGGGAATGAGACAAGCTCGTGAGAATACCACACCAAATGTGATGAAGTGTATCTACTTTATTGTTTACAAGCAGCTGTTTTTATACTTTTAATTTGGCAGTGAAGCACATAGAACAGGAAAGTTTATGGACAGGTCATCAGACAGTTTGACGATAGCAAACTTGTTTTTTATTTAAAGGTTATACATCAGTATGTAATGATTTTATTTTGACTCTGGTACAAAGCAGTGTTAAAGATTAACAAGGAATAGACCTGTATCCATTGGTCTAAGCTAGGGAGTTTTTTGTAAACCATCTGTTGTTTTTGACAACTATAGTCTGTCTATCTTTATTAATGTGTCCTGTGAAGCTCCAGGAAGACACTGTGGGAGATGGTAAAGATTGCCTGTACTTTGATCCTATAAAGGAGTACCAGATACCTATATTCTTATAGCCTTCTTTATCCAAAGATATAATTGTAGACTTAAATCTCTTTGGCTTAGCTATTTTGTTTTCTATATCTGTGTGCCGAGGCAGAACATATGGTTGATTAGTAACTATACCGAATTACCTTGCAGAGCCTGTTTTCTGACTAATGTTTGTAAGTGATCAGAGAATTCTTATGTTGTTTGTCTGAAGGCACTATTTTTTCAGCTAATGTCAAGAGGCTATTATCTGACTGGCCACCACCTGTTTTTAAGAAACTTTCTTTAATAATAAGTGTAAAAACAAGACCCAAAGTACCCAATGTTCCCATAATATAACATAATGTAAAGCAGGATATGCCATGTATTCTTTCTTGGAAGCGTCTGCCTTGCAGGATTCCACCAGATTGAGCCTTGCTCATGATCCAAATATTAAGGAGCTGTGGCAGATAGGAATTGGTTTCTATATAGATTTTTTTTTCCTCAATACAGTACTTGGATCCTTTGCTACTTTTTCTGCTATATATTACTTGACAAAATATCTCTTTAAAAAGTGTTAGAATTGAGCCGGGTGTGGTGACGCAGGCTTGTAATCCCAGCATTTGGGAGGCTGAGACCGGAGGATGCGGGTTCGCGGCCAGCCTCAGCTACCTAGTGAGGCACTCCGCAACTTAGTGAGACTCGGTTTCAAAATAAAGAATAAAAAATAGGGCTGAGGGTATAGCTCGAAGGTAGAATGCCCCTGAGTTCAATCTCCAGTACCGCAAAAAAAAAAAAAAAAAAAAAAAAAAAAGTGTTAGAACTAAGCAAGGTGTATGCCTGTAACCCTAGTACATAGGATGCTAAAACAGGAGGATCACAGGTTCAAAGTCAGCCTCAGCAACATAGTAAGGTGAAACTCTCATCAACTTAGGGAGACTTTGTTTCCAAATTAAAAAAAAAAAGTCCCTGAGTTCCATCCCCAACGCTAAAAAGAAAAAAAAAAAAGTATGAGAAATTTTGTTGTTGTTGTTGTTGTTGTTTGCTTGTTTGTTATTTTTTGGGTTTTTGTTTTGTTTTGTTTTGTTTTATTTTGACGTACTGGAGATTGAATCCAGGGACATTATACCTCCAAACTACACCCCCAGTCCTATTTTTTATTCTTTATTTTTGAAACAGGGTCTTATTAAGTTGCAGAGAGCTTCACTAAGTCACTGAGGCTGGCTGCAAACTCGGATCCTCCGGACTCAAGATAATGGAGGAGAAACCTCAGTGGAGCAAGGAAAGTGGTCTAAGGGAAGGTGAAGGGGAAGACTGAGGTTCATCATTGGAAATACTAACATCGACTTTGTGTACATATCTGAAAATCCCAATGTCAACCTCAGTACTCTGTATGGTAGGGGAGGAGAAGGGGAGGTGTGGGGGGGCCAAGTGCTGTGTGCATATATATCAATGTCAACATGATATACAATATGTGAGACAATGATGCACCAATAAAAGTACATTAAAAAAGTATGAGAGATGAAATGTGAACAACCTCTGGAGCTGAATACGTCACCAACTATTTGGCAGAAGCAAAACAAATTTTATTTGAAATATGGCACTTTAAACTCCAAAATTTACTCTAGTTAAAGTAACATGATACATAAGATCACATAAACTCTCTCTCTCTTCCTCCTCCTTCTTTCCCTCTCTTTCACACATATACTGAAAGCACCAGAAATAAATGTTGACAGAAACATTAAACATTATATTATACATTAGATTAATAAAGACAACAGATATTGGAATGATCAGACATGCTTGATATATCTAAAGTAATAAAAAGAGTATGATAGATTACATTACTGTTCAGCAAGTATTTATCTCCCATTTCTTATGTGAATGGATATGTGAAATTTGATGTTTCTGAGCTAGGCTAGTGAGATACATCTGAAAATGTTTTTTTTTTTTTTCTATCTCCTATTTAAGAAGAGTATACTTCCATATCCTTACCCCACTGACTCTTGTTCCCTTGGTCTCCTCTGGGGGCTGATCTGAGGTTTGTACACATGTAGAATGCCTCCCATTGATTCTACATTTGGCCACATGGCTTATTCTGCCCAATAAAAAATGAGGATGTAGCTTGGAGGTAGAATGCCCCTGGGTTCAATCCCCATGCCACAAAATAATAATAATAATAATAATAATAATAATAATAATAATAATAATAATAATTTAAAAATTAATTTAATAATTAATAAAATAAAATTAACTAAAAATTTATAAATGAGTGGGAGCTGGGCGTGGTGGCACACGTTTGTAATCCCAATACTTGGGAGGCTGAGACCAGAGGATCCGGGTTTGCCTCTAGCCTCAGCTACTTAGTGAGGCCCTCTGCAACTTAGTGAGACTCTGTTTCAAAATAAAGAATAAAAAATAGGACTGGGGGCCTAACCTGGAGATAGAAGAATGCCCCTGGGTTCAATCCCCAGTACCACACACACACACACACACACACACACACACAAAAGAGTGAAAGTAACAGTTTGCTAGTTCCAAATCTAGATCTTAATGTTTTTCTACCCGCTCCTTGGAGAAATTTAGATTTCTGCCATGAAAATAATACTCCCTAGGTAGATAGACCCTTCAGTATGTCAGAATAAGATACATGAGATGATGTGAATTGAATCAGAACCTGAAAGAGAGCTTTCTCTAATTGCACAAGGGCATTGTATGGTTAACAATTTTATTATTTACTTCATTATTCTTTAAATGAATTATGTATAATTTATGTAATATTTTGCATATTTAATAAATAATAATGAAAGCAAACATTCTTACATGTTTCACAAATAAGTTATTCATATTCCTTCATCAGTGCAGAGAATATGTGAATATTTTAGGCTGACTACTCAGAGAATGTTTTCTATAGGTTCAAATGTTATTTATTTGAAAGTAGAGAAAAATACTCATTTCTGTGAACTGGTATACACCAAAGACAGGGTGAAAGTGAGTATGATTATACCAGCTAAAGTTCTGAGTTCAGAAGTAAAAATTATCAATCCATTTAATGGTAAAGTGAGATTTTTGTTACTCCTAGGTCTGTGTTTTGAGAATGAAAGAATAAGTTTTCTTCAATACTCATTTAAGATAAATAAAAATGTGTAAATATGTGTGTTCTTAAGTGTATGTGAATGTATAACTAGATGTTTGTTTGACTAGATGTTTCTCTGAGCTAGGATACTGGAATATGGCTGAAAATGTTTATTGGTTCCTCCTCAAACAATTTCAGCTGAGTCTGATTAGAAACTAAAGAATCAGGGTCAGAGTCAGAAAGTAAATACCCTCCTGGAAAACTTTCAGGAAAGAAAAGAAATTTGATGGCCCAATTTTTGCCTACACTGCATATCTTCTTAGTGAATTTTCCCTAAAAGTCCAAGTCAGCCAAACCCTAATTATATTGTGGCATTCACATTGGGCCTTTAGATGTCTGGTTCTCATTTCTTCTCATACCAGTCACTTTAGTAAAGTTTATCTTCCTCTAATCAAACACTGATTTTTCTTAGCCAAATAAAGAGACAGAAGCCGGGCGTGGTGGCGCATGCTTGTAATCCCAGCATTCGGGAGGCTGAGACCGGAGGATCCGGGTTCGCGGCCAGCCTCAGCTACCTAGTGAGGCACTCCGCAACTTAGTGAGACTCGGTTTCAAAATAAAAGAATAAAAAATAGGGCTGGGGGTAAAGCTCGGAGATAGAATGCCCCTGAGTTCAATCCCCAGTACCGCAAAAAAATAAAATAAAATAAAATAAAAAAATAAAGAGGCAGTCAGGGCCTAAGACTGATTTGAAAAAAATCTAGGAAATAAATTATCACTGTTCTTTCTGTGTCTATTGATCTCACTAGCCTAGGTATTTCATTGAAGTAGAATAATGCTGTTTGTCATTTTGTGACAGGCTTATTCACTTAGCGTAAGGTCTTCAAGATTCATCCATATTATAGTATGTGTCATAATTTCATTTCTTTTAAGGCTAAAAATATTTCATTGTATGAGTATACCACATTTTTTATCCATTCGTTTGTTAATAAACATTTCTTTTTTTCCAACATTTTGGATAGTGTAAAAAATGTTGATGTGAGCATAGTTATACAAATACCTGTTTGAGTCCCTGGGACTTCTACATTTAATTTTTTGAGGAACAATCATACTGTTCTCCACAGCAGCTGTACGATTTTATATCCTCACAAGCAATATGTAAAGGTTCCAGTTTCTCCATGGTCTTACCAAGACTTGTTATATTTTTCCTTTTAAATAATAGCCATCCTAATGTATGTGAATTGATGTCTTGTTGTGGATTTGATTTGCATTTCATAATTATTAGTAATGTTGAGTATATTACATATTTTTTGGAAATCTGTATATCTAGTTTAAAGAAGTGTTTACTCAAATAAACTGCCCATTTTTTATTTGAGATTGTTGCTTCTTTGGGTAAATGGTAAGAGTTATCTTTCTATATATTAGAAGAATTAATTGTAAATACTTTCTCCCATTCTACTGATAGTATCCTCTGAGGCATAAATTTTTAAAATTCTAATGAAGTCCAGTTTTTTTTCTTCCTTTCATGGTATGTGATTTTAGTGTTATTTCCAAGAAATCTCTCCCAAATCCATTTTCATGAAGATATTCCTTATGTTTTCATACAGTTTTATTTTCCCACCTTTATGTTATGCTTGATCTATTTTGGGTTAATTTTGAAATTTCAGAGTCCAAATTCATTCTTTCATATATGGATTTCCACGTATTCCACTACCATCTGTGGAAAAGATTGTCTTTTTTAACTAAATGGTCTTTTTCAAAATTCGATTTTAATAGAATAATAATAATTATATATATTTATAGAGCGATACATGATTTTTTTTTCTGTACTGGGAATTGGGGATTGAACCCAGGGGCAGTCTACCTCCGAGCTACATCCCCAGCCCTATTTTTTATTCTTTATTTTGAAACTTGGTCTCACTAAGTTGGGAAGGGCCTCACTAAGTAGCTGAGGCTGGCCGAAAACCCAGATCCTCCCGTCTCAGCCTCCCAAGTACTGGGATTACAAGCGTGTGCCACCACACCCAGCTGATACATTATTTATATATATTGTAGAATGATTAATCTAAATACCATGTCACCCACTAACAATTTAGTACATATAGAGCTGTAGTCATTGTGCAACTTGACTAGATTCTGGGTCACATCTCAGTTTCTTTTGTTCATGTAAAGTGTGCATTCCCTGATGAAGGAGAATATTTCTAATTCTAATTTATATCTTCCTATTCTCTTCTTACCCAATATCAAAAAGCACAGAGCCTAGCACAATAGCTGCTGCCCAGAAGGACCACAGTAAATATGTTTAATAGAATGAGTAATTAAAAGTGGTTTATCTTCTTCCACTCACTTCATGTAAATATAAATAGCTTTTTTGTCCTTGCTCTTGCTGATGGTTCTGACTGGTTTTCAAATCAATTATTTTTTCTATTTTCTTGTTTATAAAAGAAGAAATAAAATCCCTAGCTGTGAGGAACACTACAAATCAAACAATTCTAAGAAGAAATGCTACATTAAAATATGGACTAAGACGGGCATGGTGGCGCACGCTTGTAATCCCAGTATTTGGGAGGCTGAGACTGGAAGATCTGTGTTCGTGACCAGCCTCAGCTACTTAGTGAGGCCTCCGCAACTTAGTGAGATCATGTTTCAAACTAAAGAATACAAAATAGGACTGGGGACTTAGCTTGGAGGTAGAATGCCCCTGGGTTCAATCCCCAGTACCACACACACAAAAAAGAAGTGGACTAAATGATCATTTTCTTGAACCTTTCTCTCCAGAGGCATCTCCAGAAAGATGACTTGCTGTCCAGCACACCGTAGCAATGGTTGAGGGAAAGATGTGTTATAGATTGAGGGAGCCAAGCATTCATATGACAATTAAAATTAGGAAGGAAGGAAGCAATGAAGGCAAGAAGGGAAAAAAAGGAGGAAAGTTATAAAAAATAATTATTCACAAAAATGTGGCAGTAAATTTTATAATACTTTCATTTTGTGAGAAGTTTACTTCCAGGATATCTAAATATATCAGGAAGGTCCAGCTGGTAGTTCAGATGAAACATGAATGTCAGGAACTCTTAGCAGCTGCCAAGGAAAGACTCATTTTTTTGCAAGTTTTCAGAAAAAAAGAGCTAATGCTCACTGTCGGTCTGTAGCAAGCCCTGGTGGTAACCCACAGGGTAAGTTTTGCAAGTCAGAAGAATGGCATTAAACCTAAATAAGTAAATAAGAACCAGTTAATTCATAAGATATAACTTTATTTGCAAAGGCTTTCACTTACAGATATTTCTCAGTGCTAAGAACTAAGTCATTCACTCCTGACTTCCTTGAGGTACCTAGAGAGAGCTGTAAGTTGAGAAGCTAAAAGCAAAACCACATGGGGGCTTCCTAGAAGGCTCTTTGATATAAATGATTATGATGTTCTACTAGATAATTTATTTGCTTCAAATGCATGATTAATGGAATTATTATTCATAATTAGAAAATGCCTGTAGTGCAAAACCCATAAACAATGTTGTGACTGGTTGTCAGTAATTGTCAGGCTTACACTAAGAATGTGCAGAAAATTTAAAAAAAAAAGGTTTTGGCATTTTCTTTTCTTTTCTTTTTACTTAGAAATGCCATTTCTTAACAGCAATGAGTTCTATGGGCAGTGTATATCATTTGGATTTTCTCACATTAAAGTGCCATTTCTCCTGGCATCTCTTTCAGAGTACACAAAGGTGGCTAGTTAGATAGATAACCTTTGTGATGGTAAATCTAGGTTGTTAACTTGATTGGCCTGAGAAACAACTAGAATTAAGAGACTTTTGGATGTGTTGATGAATATATATCCAGAGATGATTATTATGTGGGATATCAAATTGAGGGATGAGACCTTCTCTGAACATGAATGTCACTATACAATAGGTTGGAGGCCCTGGTAGAACATAAAGTAGAGAAGAAGGAAGCCACGAGGAGGCAAGCTTGATCCTTCTGGAGAGGATTCATCTATTGCTGCCACCGTCACCACAGCACATCAGACTCCAGCTCCTTCACCCTTACAATGTGAACTCTTAACAACAATTCGCCAGGGAGTTTTCAGGCCTTTAGTCTTTGACTGGTGCTGTTTCATTGGTCTCTAGTGTTCTGAGGCTCCAGCTTCTTGGACTCACCAGCTACTGTTTCCTTTGGCATTCAGGCAGCCATTGTGAAAATATTCAGCTTCTGATCATATAATCCAATTAAATAAATACCCCTTTATGATTATATATATATGTATACAGATATAGATATGTATATATATATATATATATATATACACACACACACACACACACACAGCCTGCTGGATCCATTCCTCTATGGAAACTTGCATAATCGATAATTGTTTAATTTACTAAGTTCATTCAAGTAGGACCCTTCATAAATTTTATCTCTCTCTTCCTCGTCTGTACCTGAAATCACATTTGCTTCTAGCCCCTTCAGCAGCAGACACATAATATTTGGGGAATCAAATTCTGTTAGCTGGCAGCTTTAACTCTAAGAAAAAGTTTTATATGACCAATTAATTAAGCTTTTATGAAACAGTCTCTCTTCTTCTAGTAGTTGCAGAGGCAAGTCTTAACTATAGGAACTACTCCATTTTTCTTTCTTTATGCAACTAATCATAACACTGTCATTCTCACTAGAGCAGCATTTCAAACTGTACTATGCTGTAGAAAAACTCTGGTCAGAGTGAAGAACCATTTGTAGAGGCAGTTGCTAATGATCACAGTAGAACATCATTTGGATTGTGGCAATCAAAAAAAGCCCAGGCTCAAATGCGCAAGACCCCCCCCCCAATTAACTGAGATAAAACAACAGATAAAAGACCTAAAGCACATTTTAAAATTTGCTTCTTCTTGGATGTCTAAAGAATTTATTACCTGGCATGCTGGATACAGATGTTTGAGTTCTTTGAGAATCTGTAAACAGGAAAGGGAAGAGGCAAAAAGTGCACTGGTGTGGACCAATTCAAAGCAAGATACATGCAAAAAGCTAAATGTGGTAATTTGGGATGTAGGCAGATACTATACAAAGCTAAAAAAATATTATGTTTGGTTCTGCATCAGAGCATCTAAGCTCAATAATTTCATCCTAGAGAATCACTTTTAGTAAGTGAAGCTAAAACAAAAAAGTGGAAAAGGATGAGGGTCAGGGTAGTTTATTTCTGCAAGGTATTTGGCCAGAATAGATGTATTTATTCAGAGTTTCTAGCTCATTGGTATTTAAATGGTGATGCATGGCCCAGTATCTCTCATGAACTTGTTAAAATGCAAAATTTCCACCCAAGACCTACTGTTATGGTTTTGATTTAAAACATTCCCATTCACCTCATGGAGACAAGGCAGTCATGTTGGAGGAGGGTTTGGTTGCTGAGGAGAGGTCACTGTGGGATGTGGCCATGGGGGGATTATATATGGTTTATGTGGTTCCTCCTGCTCTTTCCCCTCTCCCTCTTTCTCTCTCTTCTAATCTCCATGTATGTGAGAGCAGATCATTTGCTCTCTCTCTCTCTCTCTCTCTCTGCCTCCCGCCACTATGCCTTGAGCTCTACAGAGACCCAGACTCACATGGTCTGAACCTCTGAAATCTCTAGAACTGTGAGGTATGAGCAAATAAATCTTCCTTTCTCTAAATTTTGTGCACAAGTTTTTTTTTTCTTTGCTGACAGAAAGAGCTACTGAATCACATACTATATTTTAACAAGATAACAAGATACCCGAGGATTCTCTAAGGACATTACAGTTTAGAAATCCATTGTTTAGGGTACTTGCTGAAGTTTAGAAGGGATGAAGTATTGCATAGGATATGTGAGGCCCTAGGTTTGATCCCCAGAATCACTAAAAGAAAAAGGATGGGGTTGGGGAGGAGGAGGAGAAAGGATCCTGTTTCAAAGTTTAGAAGGAATGAAAGCATTTTGAATTTTAGAAGGTGCATACTGGTCTTTGTGAAAAGTTATTTAGTATATTATTTAACTTTCTTTTAAAAGCAACTTGATTCCAAAATGTTTGAATGTATAAATTCAGATTTTGTATTCTTTGGATGATGAAAGTCAAAATTTTCAATAGCTAGGATTTTTTTTTTTTGACTGGCAGGCTATTTTCAGACCAAATATTATATTAATAGCCAAAATTGTACATAGAGTGGTGTAAATAGGATCCCCTTTGTATTCATTTAGCAAACATAATTTTATGGGTACTGCCCACATTATATCTTGGACTTTGAAAATTCTTTTGATAACATTAAAAGAAAAGGTCTTTAACATAGAGCAGGTTCCCTTTTTAAAAAAAAATGAGGATATGATTTGTAGGATTTAGTTTCTTAATATTAAATATCTGCTTGTGCTTGCCCTTTAGCCTCTGAGCCTCAGATGTCCTGCTTGCCCTGAGGATAGTCTGAACCGTAGGGGAGCCATTCTGTCCTGTAAATGAGGAAAACTTCACAGCTGGCTACATGAGTAGTGGATTACAATGAGAATCAAACAGTGTCAGAGGATGCTGAGTCTTTAGAGTCCTGTCCTGATAGGAATACTTTCATAGTGGAAACAAAATTATAGAAATGGATGAGAACAGCATTAATGGTTTGAAGCATCATACTTAAGGAACTTCTTGAAATCTCTTGAGAATTCATATAATCATTTTCAACTTCTTTGAAGAGTCACAATGCCCAAAGCACTAAGGAGAGCCTATGGTCAGTCTCAGGTACCTTTTCATTATCTCTGGGGCACAGGTTCCCAGAGAAAGTAAGAACAGAATGTAACACAGGAAGTGTTCATTTTGTCCAGCTCCCTGACTGTGAGGAATAGATCATAAATACATTTTAAGGGAAACCCCTTTGTTTCTCCACACGTGTCTCTAAACTTTCACTATAAATGAAAGAATCTGTAAATCAGTGTCACAGATCATGCTGCAGTCTCAAGATTTATCAATGAGCTAAATAATGAGGTTACCTTAAAAAATGTTATATCTTCACCAACTACATACATCTGGTAGGGATTTTGACAATGTGGTGGAGCAGAGGAGAAATGTATCCCCCCTCGCAATAATCAATGACAGTTCCCACATCAAGCACCGCCTCTCCATTTCATATAATGTGATTCTTTATGACACTAAAATCAAAACCAACCTGAAGAGAGTGATCTGATGGAGCTACTTTCTATGGGGACAGACATAATCAAGGAGGATTTTGGGTCCCACATTTGGGTACTTCATGCAACTAGTACTTGATCCTACAATGGTGATGGTATTGATGTGGATAAAACTGAGAAGTGGGAGAGAAAAATATATGGCACCTTTATAGTCCCTAAGTATATAAATGAGCATTCTGGCTATAATAAAATCCATAACATACATTGAATAGGTTTATATTCAAAAGTAATTTATTGAGATCCTCCTTAGCATTTGACACTGGAGTAGCATTTATAAAAACAACAATAAATGAAGTAGATAGTTTCCCCAGAAGTTCTGGGTGCTTACAAATTGTAAACACAGGAAAATAAATATCCACTCTTTTTAACTCTATGAAGTATTGTAAATTATTTTGAATTATTAACTTAACTTTTATTTAGCATTTACAATGTGCAGCTCTAAAGATTCAGTCTTACCTATTAAGATTGGGACTTTTGAACTAAATAGAAAATAAGAAGAAAAAGGATATTCTATGTCTGATAAAACATTCTTTTGAATGTGGCTTAATTAGTATAATCAACATATCTAATAAAGCAAAAAATTTTGGTATAGAAATATGATGTTTAGAAAAACAATATTTACCAGTGCACATCCAACACTACTTAGAGAGTCAGTGCACATCCAACACTACTTAGAGGGACAGGAATGCAGGTGTCTCTGCTTTCATACTTCCTCTCTAATTTTCCTCAACACAGCTGGCAGTATCGCTTTTTGAAACTTAAATTATGTCAATCCTTTACTTGTAAGGTTCCAATGACACCCTTTCCCTTTCAGGGTCAAAGTCAAAATCCCTTCAAATGTTCTTCATGACCCTCTAAGATCTGAATAGTTATCACCTTTCTAATCACCTCTCCTACCTCTCACCATATTCCATGAAATTAAACTTCTGATTATTATTCTAAATCAACAGATACATTACTGCTTTAAGTCTCTACTCAAGCTATCACTTGTACCCGGACACTCTATTTTCAGAATTCCTTCTTCGGATATTTGCTTAAATGTTACCTCATCAACAAAGTTGACTCTGGCTACTCAATCTACCCTACCACCACTCTATCATCTTTTCTCTATTGTTATTTTTAGTATTTTGTATAACATTTGTTACCTTTAAATTTACTTAATCTAGTTCTCATTTGTTTTGTGTCTACTCCCATCACTACAAGCAAATCATAGGCAGTCAACTAACTTATGTTCAATGATGGAGACTATTCTTGGATAAAAAATTTCTTGGAACCATCAGACATTAGGCAACAATCCATTAAACTGTTTAACTCATTTGGTTCTAATTTCATGCTCACAAAGCAAATTCATATGTAATTTGGTTTTCAAGACATATGGAGATGAGAAAAGAAATTTTTGGATATGATATAAACATGTCTATCTTTTACTTTTTCAGACATGATGGACTTTAATGAAAACTGCTCCTCATTATTATGAAAAAATAAGTTCTTTTTAACAAATAATCTTGTACCATCTTGTATGAATTCACTGCAAAATGACTAGTCATTTCTGGGTGTATTAATTCCATTTATTTATATTCCTGAAAAGCTGAGACCAGATTCTGACACAACATGACTTACACAAGGTACTAATCCTAAGAGGGTGACTGGTTTGCAGCCCTACATTACATCCACTACTGCTTCTCAACTTTTCTCTGATCCTGTAGGAATGGCAAATTCTGTAAGCAAAAGGACATAAGATTTATTATTCTGCAGTGTGATAATATGTTGGGAGTTTTAGCATTCCATATTCTAATTAATGGCACAAACCCACACAGCATGCTGATATACTGTGCAGATTTGGAAAGTACCATGTGATCAAGACACTGTACAAAAGATGGTTATTGTGCAAAATAAATGTGGTGGTTCTTGCACAGACCAAGCCAGAAATACAAAACTAAAGAAAATGCATATGCATAACTAGAATCTGTGTGTTTTGTCTTGTTTGTCATTTAAAATTGCCTCAGGATGGTTCCCACAATATAATCAACAATTATTTTTATTATTATTTTCTTTACCAGAACAATACCCTAATAAAATTCAGATGCTGTCGAGAGGGAGCCATCACTATTTAGAAAAGGAAAACAGGTTTTAAAATAGGAAGAGGGAAGTGGGGGTTTGTAAATATCAAGAAGAAATTAACTGACTGGAATGGAAGTCTGAAGAATGGATATAAAGTGATGTTTCACCACTAACTCATCTCAGGTGACATATCTGCGGCGTTACCTTAACCAGTTTGCGCTTGGAGCAAGGCTCAGCCTGCTAAATAAGGGACGTGTGACATTTCTCGCTTTACATTATTTTATTCTGGAAATTTGGGCTTTGCTTCCACATTAAAAAAGGTTTTCTAAGAGGCTCAGGATGCTGTCATCAGGAGAACAAAGGCCTAGGCCTGGCTCAGAGGTATTCATTAACTCTACAAATACCGGCAGCTGAGTCAAGAGAACTTAGGTTTCTTATCATAAGACAGAAGGAAGCTTTTAGACAAGAAAGCTTGCTAAACTTTCCACTTAAAAACTTATTAACTAGCTATCTTTAGCTGCCTGAGCAAATAGGAAAGATTTATCTAATGAATAGTTCCTCTTCGCTTTTAACCTGCTCCTCCTTTGCTTTGCCTGCTCTCTACGAAAAGAATAATTAATTTACACTTTTGTATTTTTTCCGCTGCTCCCCTAATCTTAGCAAACACTATAGGAAATAGCCTTTCTAGTTAAAGATGTACCCACTTAACTCCAGGAAAAACAAGGCTGTAAAAATTCCTTTTTTTGTATACCTTGTTGTAATGAGCATAAATATCACTCATGAGATGAATTAAAACAGATGCGTCTTAACATACATGGTGTAAGTGTACTCTCACTCGCTCTCGACCTCGTCTCGATCCCCACCTAACGAGGGACCCCCCAGGCTCTACCGCTTCTTTGAGGGCTGGCCCCCAGCACATATCTGTGAAATGAGACAGTGAGCTAGATGCTTTCTCAATTCCTTTGAATTCATGGCCATTTTCATGTTATATTACAGCTACATAATGAACAAGGCTGAGATATGTCCTCTACAGGTTCATATAAGATGGGAAATTAAGTTTGCATTGACAAATATTATTACTTATGTGTAACCACCTTCAAATAAGAAACCAATAGTAATTGCACACAGGCACATAATATTCATCTTTCTTTATCTGCATTAATTCAATCAGTATAATGTTCTCCAGGTTCCACCCATGTTGTCACAAATGGCAAATTTTCCTTCTTTTTGAAGGCTGAATGATATTCTGTTATATGCATTTTCTTTACCCATCCATCTGCAGGTGGAAAATTAGGTTACTACCATGCCTTAGCTATTGTGAATAAAGTTCCCCCGAACTTCAAAATGTGAATATCTCTTTTATATCCAACCAATGAAACAGAATAGAAACCTCAGAAATGAATTCATGCATTAAATATAAACTGAGATTTCACAAGAGTTCCAAGAACACGAAATAAGGAAAAAATGGTTTCTTCATTAAGTGGTGTTGGGAAAACTAAATATTTACAAGCAGAAGAAAAAAATTGCATCCTCATCTCACAACAGACACTAAAATAAACTAAAATGGATTAAATATTTAAATGTAAGAGCCAAAACTATTAAACTATTAGAATAAAACATAAGGGAAATTTTCTTTACATTAGGCTGGGCAATTATTTATTGAATTTGATGTGCAATGCACATGCAACAAACCCAAAAATGAACAAAAAGGATTGCATTAAGCAAAAAAATATCTGCAAAACAAAGAAGTAATCAACAGAATGAAGAGAAACTGTAGAATGGGAGAAAATATTTGCAAACTATATAGTTCAAGAAGGGTTAATGTCCAAAATGCATAAAGTTGTTTTAGAACTCAATAGCAATAGACAAACAAAAAACCCAAAATAATGAAATTTAAAACTGGGCAAAAGATATAAACACATATTCAAAAGATTACATAAAACTGGCCAACAGGTACATGGAAAGTTGCTCAACATCAATAATAATCAGGGAAATGCAAGACAGAAGAATAATAAGATATCAACTTATAACTGCTAGAATGGCGATTATCAAAGACACCAAAGATAAGAAGTGTTGATGAGGATATGGAGGGAAAACTTTGTACATTGTTAATGGGCATATAAATTCATGTAGCCATTGTAGAAAACAGTATGGAGGATCCTCAAATAATTAAAAATATGGCTATCATTTGATATAGCAATCCAACCTTCTTAAATTGGCTTCTCATCAGCTTTTAGGAAAGGTAATCAGTCCCTTTTCCTCCAATCCCTTTGTTTGGCTTCCAGAACACATGATCCCATGTTTGTACACATTTTCAACTTCCTTTTTATTTATTTCTTTTTTTTTTCTGTACTAGAGATTGAACTCAGGGGCATTCTACCTCCGAGCTACACCCCCAGTCCTATTTTTTAGTCTTTATTTTGAAACCGAGTCTCGCTAAGTTGCGGAGTGCCTCACTAGGTAGCTGAGGCTGGCCGCGAACCCGGATCCTCCGGTCTCAGCCTCCAGAATGCTGGGATTACAAGCATGCGCCACCACATCCAGCTCCTTTTTATTTATTTCTCTTCTTTCTGTTGTGAAATTTTGAATGCCCCAGTTTTCAGTCCTTGGTCCCTTCTTTTCTACTTTGGCTTATTATAATCAAAGTTGACAGTTCATGTATACTAATTTTTTAAATTTGTTGAGATATGGAATATGATCTATCTTGAGGAATAGTACAGTGGCATTTAAAATCTGCTTTCTTAAATTTTGGAGAGTTTTCTGCATATGCCAATTAAATTTTGTTGGTTGAAGTATTTGGTCAGTTACAAAAGTTTGCTGATTTTCTGGCTATTAGTTCTTCCATTTTCTTTTTTTCTTTTTTTTTTTTTTTTTTTTTTGCGGTACTGGGGATTGAACTCAGGGGCATTCTACCTCCAAGCTATACCCCCAGCCCTATTTTTTAGTCTTTATTTTGAAACCGTGTCTCACTAAGTTGCGGAGTGCCTCACTAGGTAGCTGAGGCTGGCCGCGAACCCAGATCCTCCGGTCTCAGCCTCCCAAATGCTGGGATTACAAGTGTGCACCACCATGCCCGGCTAGTTCTTCCATTTTCTAAATTAAGAAAGTTGAAGTTCCCAAATTGTTTTAGTCAGCCTCCTCATTGCTGTAATCCAATACAGCTGATTGACACAAATCTTAGAATAAAGAAGATTTTTTTGCTCACAGTTCTGGAGATTTTAGGGGCTCAGCCCATGTCAGGCTGCAGGTTACTTTAGCAGATCCCAGGGCATGGCAGCAGTAAATTCAGAGAGAAAAAAATGAACAAATCTCTTGCTCCCACATAAAGGAGACTGAAAGCAAGAGGAAGCAAGCAATGGGATTCAAAGACATAAGCAAAGTCCCTAAGGACACACTCCCAGGGACCCACCTCCTCCAGCCATACTCCATACTCCACCTGCCTAGGTTACTGTAACCCATAAATACACTACAATTGACTTATCCACTGATAAGATCACAGCGCTCATGACCTAATTATTTCAACTTTGAACATTAATACATGAGCTCTTGAGGGGATATTCTATATCCAAACCATGACATTCTACCCCAGTCCCTAAGAATCTCATGTCTATTTCATAATGTAAAATGTGTTTTAGTTCATTCCCAAGAATGGGGATAGTCAAAACAAGGTGTTAGTTAGGCTTCCTTGTTTCCTTCTGATGAAGGCCACTGTTGTATGAAAAACAATTATGTCCTTGAAGATGTCATGTTCTCTTATGTAACCTTGTGTCCTGGCTAGTTGCCACTTTTGTTCTGATTTAGTATATACAACTAGACTGAGGCAGTCCAGTATGCTGATGTGTGGATATATGGATGTACAGGTGCAGGTATAGGCAGATATGCTGTGGTGAGGTCTCAAGCAGAGTTCCCATGTATCCCATTGGCTGCCACTGGGTACTGAAGGCCTAAGCCTTATATTTCAGCCTGCCACAGCTGGAATAAAGCCATGCCTCACCTCCTCCTCCTATGCCTCACTTCCTCCTCCTATGCCTCACTTCTTTTTCAAACCAACCAGACTGAATCCTCAACTTCCCAGCCTTGGTCAGTTACACAACACTTGGAATAGTCTTCAGCAGGATCTGGCACTGTTTGGTATGGAGGCATTTACCCTGGAGGGAGGAGTGGAGGCTGGTAGAATCGAGTAAGTAGCATTTAGTAGACAGCTATTTGGGGGCATACACACCCCTGCAGGCATGACCTGAGGTTGATGGGAGTCCCGTTCAGCTTTAAAAGGCTCTCCAGCAGCTGGGAGAGACCTTTCATAAGTGCAACCTCCAGGTAGCAGCTAGGGCTGTGGGATGAGTCTTTCTCACAGCCCTCCATGCAAAGAATAAGTGTGCACTGCAAGAGGCAGTTTGTGAAGCAAAACTCCAGGAAGAGTTGAAAGCAGAGAATTAGCTGCAGCAGGCCTTGAAAGAGATAAAATGCTTGCTGGATGAAGAGGTACACAGAGAGTTTCAGAAGGAGCTGAAAACAGACATGCAGTTATGATGGGCATTGGAAGAGACCAGTTGCTTGTTGGAGGAAGAGGAGGGTGCTGGCCCCATCCTGCATGCCAAGCTGGTTGATAGTCAAACAAAAAGTAAAATCTCATAGTCTCAGACCCTCCTCAAGTGGTAAAACACATGATATATCACCCCTGTACCCAGATGGAGCTAGTGGAATTAGGCAGACAGTTCTGTCAGAAACCCACTGAATCATTAGCTGTTTGGCTGCTAAGGTATGGGACCTAGGGGTGGGTGGTATCCTCTTTAGTGGCTGAGAGATGGAGAAGCTCAGCTCTCTGACAAAGCACTCCTAAGTGTGACAGAGGCTGCAGAACAGTCATAAACATGGAGATCATCCCCTACTTGACTGGCTGATGGCAGCTTTTTGCACAGTGTATGAATGCACAGGACCTACCTAGATCCATTAGTAAGTGGCAGAGTTGTGCTGATCTCGCCCAAGTGCTGAGAGAATTTGGTATGAGTAATGACGTTTACTATTTAATGCTAGAGGGCCTGATGAGGAATGGTTCACTGTGGGGATGAGAGATATGATGTTACAGAGCACTCCCTCTGCCATGTTCAAGTTTCTGATTTCTCTCCTGGTGCCCATGAGGGTCGATCCTTGAATGAATTAACTGCCATACTAATGTGCCTGCAAAAAACTAAGGCCTGTTTCCAGCAGAAGAGAATATGGGTGCTGACAAAGGGCATAGCAAAAAGACCCAAAAAGGGAAAAGGTAAGCCAATTAATGTCTCCCAGACTCAGATCTCACGGCTAAGTAGGAGTAAACCTAATAAGGATAGACCAGAAGCCTAATGCCCTACTTTCATCTGTCTGGCAATAGCTGAAGACAGAGCAGAGATCCCAACCCCTAAGGAAGGCAGATAAGGGTGTCAAGAAGGGAGGCAAATACCCAGTGTCCAGGCTATGAAATTGCGGGAGCACCTCAGGGAGGAGGAAGCAGCCCCCAGCCCCTGTCTTAATTCACATAGGATGAGAACCAAGGGACTTTATTCAGGAGAGAGACAGGAACCCCAGATGCTGCCGAGGAGCAAATAGACCAGGCTGGAGGTTGTGCATGCTGCCCAGAGTTGCTGCAGCCAGCTCAGCCAGCTGACTCTGTGCCCCTTCAAGGCCAGACATTCTGGAAAAGTTATGTGTGTGAACTTGTTTCCAAGGAGACACCAGGAGGTCCCGGGAACTGCTCATCAGGGAGCAGTGGGACCAATTTGGCCAAGCTGCAAGAGCTTGGGATGCTGAGCAATTGTCCACATTTGGAGGGAGGCATAGGCTGGTCCTCCTGGTGCAAAAGACCCAGGTGGGGCAGGTGCTTTTCAGGCTTGTGTAAATCCTGTCACAGTGGGCTGGGTTGGTCTGGCCACCCCTGCCCCTGCCCTTGTTCAGCTCACTCCTGAAGGCTGTGACATAAGGAGGGGCAGGCCAGCAGCCCCTCTGGGGAGAACAAAGTCTCAGGTCAGAGGAACCCTCAGTGGCACTGGAAAGAATGCAGAGAAGTGTCAGATTCCAGGAGCCTTGCAGGTTGCTGGAGAAAGACAAGATGTTCCCCAGAGCTGTGGCTGCTAAGATCACAACAATGGACTTTTGAAGCATGTTTTCTAGGCTTCATACCTGGGAAATGGGTTCCCTAGGATGTATTCCTGGGAAATATTTCCTAAGCTGTACTCTTGGGAAGTATGTTCTCTGGGCTGCATCCCCAGGCAGAAGCAATTACCACATGTGAGCAATATACTATGTGCTCCAGACTCTTTCCAATATTTGGCAGCAGCCACTGTTGGACAAGTGGTACAGTGCAGAATACCCTTCACCTGGTGGCAAGTGGACATTATAGACCCTCAGCCTGACTCTGAGGGGCCGGGTATGCTGTTGCTTGCATAGACATAGCCATGGGCTTATTGGCGATGCATCATGACCAGAGGGATATGAAGGAAGCCTTGTAAAAGTTGTGTGCTACCTATGGGCACATAAGCCTTTTATTGTGCTGTAAAATGATAATATCACATATTTTAATGGTTCCATGGTGTAGCGGTAGGCCAGGACTTGAACACTGAATGGCATTTCCATGACCCAAGGAAGTGGGCATCATTGAGCAGTGGCCTTTTGAAGTAAGACCTGTTGTCCACTGGCTCATGCCAACTTTGACTGCATAGACAAAACAGCTGTGGTCTGTTTTGTGGGCTTTAAATGAGTAAGGCCACAAGGAAGGTTTCGAGCAGCAGAGCAATATGTTGTTGCACACTCCTACTGGCCTTTCCGAAGGATAGACAGCTATATGGACTTGGCAGTGAAAGCTCAAAGCCCTTTACCTACGTTGGATGGCCCTTATAGCTTCATGGAGGCAGGGTCTAGAACTGGGCCTCCAAGTATCCTCCTGGGTGACAGACAAATGGCCCCTTGTGGTCCATGTTACTTTCTCAAGGGATGCAGATGGCACCACTGTACTACAGGAACTTTTATCCTCTCATTGTGGCCTATTATGAAGTTCTTTGCACTTAGAACCTTCAGAGTTGCAGGAATAGGCAATGAGAGTTTGGTATGCCATTTGGTCCCAGCCCCGACTGCCCCGAGGCTCGTGGCCAGGAGGGGTTCCCGGGAGGGATGAGCACCTCGCTTGCCCCGATTACCACAAGGACACAGCAGGAGGAGAGTGTCTTGGTGCTTCCTTGTTTATTGTCCTCAGAGGGGATTCTTTTATGTAGCAGGGGGAGGGGACTTTTCACAAAGGGGAAATGACAGGATACAATCATTTTTAAAAGTTATGGGCAAAGCCAGGCGTGGTGGCGCACTCTTGTAATCCCAGCATTTGGGAGGCTTGAGACCGGAGGATCCGAGTTCTCGGCCAGTCTCAGCTACCTAGTGAGGCCCTCAGCAACTTAGTGAGACCCTGTATCAAAATAAAGACTAAAAAATAGGGCTGGGGGTGTAGCTCCAAGGTAGAATGCCCCTGAGTTCAATCCCCAGAACCGCAAAAGAAAAAAAAAAGTTACGGGCAACAGCTGTAAGCAAGTCCTTTTAGGGTACGGATCATGCGCTGTCCACGAGCACAGAAGTTTTCCTTGACCAACAAGCGCCGGAATCGTCACCTCAGCCTCTCTCACCTCCTGGTGTTTACGGTCTCCTCCTACCCATAGACTCCATCTTGGGTCCGGCTCGGACCCTCTGCCTCCCTCTTGAGGAGGAGGGGAAAGTGGAAATTCCCCACAGATAAGCCTTTTGATTGTATCCAGGATTTGGGATGGTCATTTGCAATGAATCATCCCTGTTGTCAGTATGTTCTGACAGTTGGGCTGTTTATTAGGGCTTGACACTGTGAAGAGCCACTTGATAGATCAATGATTGGCTGATGATGCATAGACCCTGTGGAGAAAAACCATTTGGCAAGAATTATGGGAACTAGGCCACCAAAAGATGGTGACCATGCATCATGTGACTGAGCACCTCCTATGGATTGAGTGCACTGAACGCCTTCTGTGATGGGGCATCTGCTTCTGGCCTCCCCAAGCAATGATGAGAGTGACACATTGGCCTGGGTATGGTGACTAGCGACAACACCTGTGGAAGATGTGTTACATCATTGCCTTTTGCATGCTAGGCCACTGACAATGTGGGCAGCAGTAAAAGCCTACAACCTGCCAATGAAATGGGCACATATCATATGGTTACTGCTTATGAGAAGTACGTTATCTATTGTAGTTTGTATTGTTATTGTGGTATTTGTTTGCAATGTTCCTCACATCTCACACAGAGGCACCCGCAGAAGATGAGGATCATACAGATTTTAAGATGAGCAATCTCAACAGGGTAGGATATGGGGAAAGTCAAAACATGGTGTTAGTTAGGCTTCCTGGCTTTCTTATGATGAAGGCCACTGTTGTATGAAAAACAGCTAATTATGTCATGGAGGATGCCATATTGCCTTATGTAACTCTGTGCCTTGGGTAGTTGCCACTTTTTTTCTGATTTGGTATATATAAGCCGAACTGAGACAGTCCAGCGCGTGGATGTGCAGATATGTAGATATATCGATATGTAGATGTGCAGATATGTAGATATGTCGATATGTAGATATGCAGATATGTAGATATGTCAATATGTGGATCCATGTGGTTCATGGATAGGTGGATGTGCTTTGAGGAAGTTTCCATGTAGAGCTCCCAGGTACCCAATCTGCCACCACTGGATACTGGAGTCCTAGGCTTCCTATTTCATTTTGTTGCAACTGGAATAAAGCCATGTCTTACCCACCCTTACCCCCAATGCCTTGTTTATTTTTTTTTGGACAGACCAGATTAAAAAAAAAAAAAACACAACTAACTTCCCAGCCTTAATCAGTTGCACCACGAATTCTCAAAGTCTTAACAGTTTTAGTATTGTTCAAAAGTCCAATGTCTTTTCTGAGACTCAAGAGTAACTTTTGGCTGTGAGCCTCTATAAACAAAAATAAAAGCCAGTTACATGCATCCAATGAACAATGGCACAGAGTAAACATGTGCATTCCAAAAGGGCGGAATGGGGCCATAGAAAGAAGGAATGGAAGCAAAACATGTCTGAAATCCACCAGGAAAACATTTAATCCTGCTGCTCCATTTCTATCATTCTGGGCACATAGTGGTGAGAAGCGATCTCCAAGGGGCCTTGGCAGCCCTTCCCCTACAGCCTGGATGATTTTATGCGTGGTGTGTTTGCTCTTCTAATCTGCCTCTGTGGCTTGCAGCTTGAAGCCTTTCCTTGTGGTCATTCCACATTTCAAAATCTTTGGATTTTTACTTACAATCTTGGCTTCACCCTTAGAGCTTCATAAATTGCCTCCTTTGGGCTTGCTTGCAGGGATTCCAACTCAGCCACGTATTTCTGGACTTCCCAGGCCTTCATTTGAAATCTAGGGGGATGCCTCCACAGGCCTTTTGTTCCAGTAAAGCCAGTATTATGTGAGTACCCAAGTCTATGGCCAGTAGGCAATGTAGTCACGCCCTCTCTAATCACTGCTGCTGGGCTTTTCTCAATCCAGCAACACCTGGGTCTGCCTCAATCACAGTCCTTGTTTCCATGGTTACCAACTGCCCTGACCACATTCCTTTCTTTGTTTTTATGCAAATCTTGAATTTCCAGGATACATTCTTTTCTTTGCTTCTTTGAAAAGCATTAGACCTCCTTTCAGCCATCTTACTTTCTTCCACAGCATCATCTCTCTTGACCCCAATTTTATAGAGGCCTTTCTTCCCAAACTGCAAATTTATCAAGTCTCTGTTTTGTTTTCTGCTCCTGATTTTCTCTGCACAACTCACTGTATGTGTGAAACACATTTTTTATAAAAGGGGGCTTCATTAAAGCCAAAGAGGAACTTAACTCCCAAAGCACACCTGGGTGTGACTCACCACACACCATCATGATGTGCAGTGCATAAGCATAACTCTGACAGCACACATAGGCATGGCACAACACACCCAGGGTGTTAGGGCAACACACAGGCATGAAGCATGAGGTGCAATGCCCAGGTATGATAAATAATGCACAGGTGCAATACCTGCTGCCCAGCTGCCCACCTTTACAACCACATGAAGTCACTAGTAGCCTGAAAATTATAATTGTTAGCACCTGAGACTGAAAACTCACAGCTTTGTCTACCAAAGAGCCTTGCCACTTTGCTATTCCAACCACTGACGATGAGTCTGAACACTGACCTGGCCAGCTATGATAGTATGGGATAACACGGTCCCACTCGTGGGTCCTTGGCCTCCGTGATGAAAAGAATTTTAACATGTGCCAGTCAGGAACAAAAGGCAGGTATTTATTCAGGAAAATAAGGGACTCGGGGAAAACAGGTAAGTGAAGATCTTCTGAGTCATGGAGCAGGAGGGCAAGAGAGTGAGTCCTTGCTTCCTTAGTCCTTATATGAGAGGGGGTTGGCACAGAAGACGCACCTCCTCCTCACAGGTACAGGTGGGCCTTCCAAGAAGGGTGGGCACAGAAAAAGTTGGATCCTCCTCCTTCACAGGTTTCAAGTTGTCTCTGGCTGAGATCTGACTTTTGTCCTGAATCTCAGGTGGGGGCTGGGATTCAGGGGATTAAAAAGGTGTGGCCCACTTAGACTTTTTCTCCTAAGATTTTGGGCATACCCTATAAGGGTGGAGTTAGCTTAGAACTCTCCAGATTTTAAAACTATATTTTTTCTTCCCTTTCCAATGTCTCTTTTCTGCCTAAATTTTATTCCTTATCAAAGTGGTCCTACAAAATAGAAGAGGGCTAGACTTATTGTTCATGAAACAAGGAGGATTGTGTATGGCCTTAGGAGAAACATGCTGCTTTTTTTGCTAACAAGTCAGGAATTATTAGGGAAAGTTTAGCAATAGTTAGAAACAACCTTAAAGAAGGAGAAAGGCACCATCAAGAATCTGACAATTGGTATCAGTCCCTATTCTCCTGGTCCCCCTGGCTGACTGCACCGATCACTGCCATCGCAGGTCCATTGCTGATTCTATTATTAGCTAGAACTGTGGGGCCCTGCATCATAAAATGCCTAGTGGCCTATGTCAGGGAGAGAGTGAATGCAGTTAAATTACTAGTTACTAGGGGAAAATATAAACCTTTGGCCACATATGATGAGTCCATGATTTGACTCAGTAACAAGAACCAGTGGAGAATGAGATATTGAGGTGACGCGTCCCTTCTAGGCAGAAATCTTAAGCAAGTGCCCTCAGTCTCTTGCCTAAAGGTCAACAAGGTATCTGGAAACTAAACCAGGAGGTAGAAAGGAATTTTGACTGCTATTATCTGCTTCTGTAATCTGCTTGCTACTAATGAGTAATTAGAAAGACACAAAAACCCGTAAAGGTTGTCTTTACCGTAAAAATGACATTTAATGACCCTTTACTATGAAAATAACACCTTATGACCCTGTTGATTGTGTTGATTGTTCTGTGAGAGCACCTGATGTAATGATGTAATGACACCAACCTAACCTTTCCATACCCCCAACTCTGTAACCAAAAAGTATAAAACTGGCCTACCCAAAATTCCATGCGACAACCTTTAGGCTGCTCGTCCCGGCCAGCCGGCAGCCGGTAAATAAAGCGACCTCTTTGACACAAATGGAGTCTGGTGTGTCTCTGGGTCACCTCGCAACAGCATAGTTCTTATTTAAGGGGGACTTGCATGAGGGGTGGGAAGGAGAAGAAATATGAGGATGATCCCAGTCTGGTAGTCAGAAGGTGAAACAGCATGTATCCATTTTTTGGTAAAAGTCTTAGGCAAGTTCTCCTGGCCCTCTTTGACTAAAGTTCCAAGGGGCAAACAGGAACTAAACCAGTATGTAAAAAGGAATGTTAACTGCTATTGGCTTTCTAAATAAGATTGTTTCGAGGTGACCCACAGAGACACACCAGACTCCATTTGTGCCAAAGAGGTTGCTTTATTTACTGGCCGCCAGCTGGCCAGGAAGAGCAACCTAAAGGCTGCTCCTGGAACTTTGGTGTAGGGCAGTTTTATACCCTTTGGTTACAGAGTTGGGGGTATGGAAAATCATTGCATTGTTTTACAAATCAGGTGGTTAGGACACACACACCTTATCTTATTTAGAAAGCTAATAGCAGTTAACATTCCTTTTTATATACTGGTTTAGTTCCTGTTTGCCCCTTTTTAGTCAAAGAGGGCCAGGAGAACTTGCATAAGACTTTTACCAAAAAATGGATACATGCTGTTTCAAGATAAGCTGTGTGTCCAAATCACCTGATTTGTAAAACAATGCAATGATTTTCCATACCCCCAACTCTGTAACCAAAGGGTATAAAACTGGCCTACACCAGAGTTCCATGTGATACCCTTTAGGCTGCTCTTCCCGGCCAGCTGATGGCTGGTAAATAAAGCGACCTCCTTGGCATAATGGAGTCTGGTGTGTCTCTGTGGATCACCTCACAACAAAGGTGATTTAGGGTGTATTTAGAAAGTTGGGGGGGCATTAGTCTGTTAAGTAATTTTATATAAATATCATGGGACAGCACGGTGTCTCTCGTGGGTTCTTGGCCTCTGTGGTGAAAAGAATGTCAACACGTGCCCGATAAGGACAAAGAGAGAAGTTTTCTTTTTCTTTTTTTTTTTTTTTTTCAGTACTGGGGATTGAACTCAGGGGCATTCTACCTCCGAGCTACACCCCCAGCCCTATTTTTTATTCTTTATTTTGAAACAGGGTCTCACTAAGTTGCGGAGGGCCTCACTAGGTAGCTGAGGCTGGCCTCGAACTCGGATCCTCTGGTCTCAGCCTCCCAAATGCTGGGATTACAAGTGTGTGCCACCACGCCCGGCTGAGAGAAGTTTTATTTTAAGGAAAGGCACAGGTACATAGGGGAAAGGGCACAGGTCACCTCAGGAGTCTCTGAGATTGAAGCTGGGAAAGAGAGCTGACAGAAAGCGATGGCGGTGAAAAGAGATAGAGTGCGTGGTCTCTCCCCCTTTTTATATCACACCTGGAGAGGGGCTGGCTTTTTGGGTTAAAGGTGGAGAATGGGGAACCTGAGGCAGCATGAGATATTGGTCTCCTGCCCTTGGGGTCTAAAAAAATGTGGAAAAAAAACCCCTGGGTAGGACTATCAGGAGTGGAGACAGGAAGTCTGGGATATAGGGTCTGTCTTACAATAGGTGTGAGTGGCTTCCTTTTGAGAGGCAATGAAGCTCTGAAAAATCACCACAGGGACTTCCAAAATGGAGTCAGCCCACTGTGAATAGGTCTTGCTTTTTAGGATGAGCAAGCTCTGTTGAAACGCCATTTTCCATTCCTTCCCAATCCATCTCCTTTCTGCCTAAATTTTTATTCTGTTGTGAGGTGACCCATAGAGACACACCAGACTCCATTGTGCCAAAGAGGTCCCTTTATTTACTGGCCTCCAGCTGGCCTGGGCAAGCAGCCTAAAGGCTGTCATGTGGAATTTTGGCATAGGCCAGTTTTATACCCTTTGGTTACAGAGATGGAGGTATAGAAAAGTCAGGTTTTTATGGTTATAAAATCATTACATTTCTTTACAAATCAGGTGTTTGTTTAGGCCAGACATCTTATCACAAGATAGCTTTCTCATACCATGAGCAGTAAAGCAGTTTACAGAAGCAAATAATAGCAGTTAAAATTTCAGATTTAGTTACTGTTTGCCCCTTTGACTAAAGGTCAAAGGGGGCCCCAGAGAGGTTGCCTAAGACTTTTACCAAAAAATGGATATGTGCAGTTTCAATTCCTTCTGTTCTACCTCATCATAACTACCCTCTGCTCTCCTTCCAGGTCTCTAATGATACAAATGTTAGGGCTTACAATTGTCTCTTCCATCCCTGAGACTTATTTCATGTACTTTAGATATATTTTATTTTGTTGCTCTTAATGGATTAAATCATATTGATTTTCCTTAAATTATTTTTATTCTGTTATCTCCACTCCACTATTGAGCCCATCCATCAAATTTTCTGTTTAGTTATATATTTCCTTTTGACTTTCTAAAAAATAATTTCTAATAACTTGATGAATATTTTTTCTTTTGTCTGGAACATATGAAAGTGATAAGAAAGCTCAAAGAACACACTGCTATGTTGTTCCTTAAGTGCCAATAGCTCTAAGACAGCCAAATTTCTTATTCCCTTTCACAATCTTTCTATGCTTGCTTGCTGTATTATATTCAGGGTTTCAGTTGTAAAAGGGAGGGCATGGAAGAAAGGGAATGAGGGTCTTCTCCACCATCACTGTCGCTGGACCAACTAAGTGTTACTATGTGGAAATGGAAGTTGAGAGTATTATATAAAACCTTTCCAATGTATATGAATCAAGTAAAATAGATTTATCTCAGACATGGGTCACGATGTCTTACACAGTCAGCATGAATGGCTATAAAATAAGGATTAGATATTTCCATATTTCATTTTTTTCCTTTCTAATTTACTCCACAAATAACAATGCCCACCCATAGATGGTTATCATCTTAAATATCTGGAATTCTTTGTTACTTGATGCATTCAGGTGTGTTTAACATGCTTTAAGATACAAAGAACACTTGTCTCTACATTGTTGTAAATCCCCATTCACACAGCATTACAAGACTCACACTTGTTCTAAGTACAGTTTAATCTGCCTATTACTCTCAATTTCTTCATGGATTAAAAAACAAAATGTTTTCAGTTTTATAAAGTTAAGTATCTCCTTTACTTGAACAACACTTTACACCTGCAAATAATTGAACAGTATAGTATGAAACTTTCTTCCTTTGAAATATTACTAAGAATTGGCCCTGTTTTTTCATCCCTGGGTATTATAGCTGCTGAGCCTTAAGGACCCCAAAGCATAACACTTTCCTGGACTCACATTATATTGCCCTTTTATGTTGACTTAAAGTAGTAAGCAGCACTGCTGTGAGCTTCCTTCATTGTTCCCAGGCCCCAGAATTGCTATGAGCATCTAGCTGACAATAATGAAATTTCTGGCCCACCTTCTTACAGCTTAACCACATAGAAGACAAAGAACTCCTAGCTTTTCATTCTACTTCTTAATGTAGACATTTTTTTAACAGCTTTTCAAGTTCAACATGTCTTATTACTTCATTATTTTGGTAGTATTTTCAAGCACTAGCCCCAGAAATGTCCTTACAATTGATTGAAGCTTCATAGAAATTATTCTTTTTTTAAAATTTTTTTTTCCGGTACTGGGGATGGAACCCTGGGGCATTCTACCTCTGAGCTACAGCCCAGCCCTATTTTTTTTTTATTCTTTATTTTGAAACAGGGTCTCACTGAGTTGCAGAGGGCCTCACTAAGCAGCTGAGGCTGGCAGCAAACCCAGATCCTCCAGTCTCAGCCTCCCAAATGCTGGGATTACAAGTGTGCACCACCACACCTGGCTCATAGAAATTATTCTTAACCTCTCCCTCAAGTTCACTTTCCCTCTGTTCTCTATAGATAATTCCCAGTAACCAAAATTGCATGACACCATGAATTTTTTAGTGTCTTTTGTTGAGCCAGAGGATTTTGGCAGATTTACACAAATACCTGGCAAAGTTTGTACTTAAAAGGATTTTAAAAACACTTTTTAAAATGCATGCTAATCTCTTATCTCTAAATTGTTATAATTAAGAACTTAACTGTTACCTTCATAAATGTGATATGGTTATAAAAATTATAAGTACCCATTCTGTATCAAATAGAATGTAGAATTAAAAAACACAAGTAAATCACCCAGAGTCATGTATACATAAGAGCAAAATCCAAAAAACAATTGCTTATTCTACTGAGATACTTTTATTTGTGGAACTGTCATGGGACAGTGCGGTGTCTCTCGTGGGTTCTTGGCCTCCGTGGTGAAAAGAATTTCAACACGTGCCAGATAGGGACAAAGGCAGACAGTTTTATTTTAAGGAAAGGCACAGGTACATAGGGGAAAGGGCACAGGTCACCTCAGGAGTCTCCAGGATCGCAGCTGGGAAAGAGAGCTCCTGACAGAGAGTGATGGCGGGGTAAAAAAGAGACGGGATGGTTGGGAAAAGAGGGCGATGCCTGGGGAAAAAAAAGAGAGAGCGCGTGTAGTCTCTCCTCCTTTTATATTACACTGGAGTGGGGATGGCTTTTGGGGTTCAGGGCAGAGAATTGGGAACCTGGGGCAGTATGAGATATTGGTCCTCCACCCTCGGGGTCTAAAAAAAAGTGGAAAAAAAAAAAAAAAAAAACAACCCTGGGTAGGACTATCAGGAGTGGAGACATGAAGTCTGGGATATGGGGTCTGTCTTACAATAGGTGTGAGTGACTTCTGAAAAATCACCTCAGGGATTTCCAAAATGGAGTCAGCCCATTGTGAATAGGCCTTGCTTTTTAGGATGAGCAAGCTCTGTTGAAACAAAGATATTTTCTTTTTTTTTTTTGTGGTACTAGGGATTGAACTCAGAGACATTCTACCTCCAAGCTATACCCCCAGCCCTATTTTTGGAATTCTTTATTTTGAAACAGGGTCTCAGTAAATTGCAGAGTGCCTCACTAGGTAGCTGAGGCTGGCCGCGAACTCTGATCCTCTGGTCTCAAGCCTCCCAAATGCTGGTATTACAAACGTGTGCCACCATGCTCAGCTGAAATAAAGCCATTTGCCTTTCTTTCCCAAACTGTCTCCTTTCTGCCTAAATTTTTATTCCTTCTATTCTACTTCCTCATCAGAACAATATTCTATTTGTGGAATAATATTTACTCTTTTTACTGTATTTGGATATGAAAATGGACTATCTTCCAGTTATACACAAAGATCTTAATTGAAGCCACAACCAGCTTATTGATAACAATTTGGAGAGTAACCAAGCCATATAATTTACTAAGCTCTGGAGAGAATTTTTTTGAAGACCAATTTTCCTTACCTAATTTTGTATTTTTCTCTTATATTTCTATGCTACTTTACTGTCAAAATGATTCTTTTTTTAATTTTATATTCAAAGAATTTTGAAAATACACAGAATTAGACAGGAATATACGAAGAAAATTCACAAATCTATTAAGCACCACCAATCATCCGACAGACAACAGGCCATCTAAAGGGCTTATAAACAAACCACTTATTTCTGTTGGAAAATAGAAACTGTAATAAATTCCAATTGGCTAATTCAGATAATGTTTTACATTATTACTCTAGTCATTTTTACAATGCAGTTATTTAATGCACATAGTCTCTACTACAACTCTATAAAAGGTGGGGGTGGTTTTTAGCAGCTTTCATATTAAATGAGAGAAATGGAGATTCAGATGTCTATTTTGTAATTTACCCAGGATTCAAACTGAAGTCTTACTCCAGAATTCATCTTGTTAGGCAGTATTGTTCAATCGTTTCAGTTAAAGTTAAATGCATTCAATTTTAAGGAAAAATTATATTACTAACTTGACTTATTTCTGTATGTGTAGCTAGGAATAGTGATACAATAATAGTACTTGTAGCCAAGAGCTAAATGATTAGTACTCCAGAAAGATTCAGATTTCCTGGTAGAGTGAAAGTGACTGCATTTGCACTCAAACTGATGAGGTAGCTTAAAAGTGGAATGTTAGGTAGAAGGAGGTATCGGGAGAATTCATAAAAATATAGTTTTTAGCCTTTTTAAAAAAATCTGGAGAGTAAAGCTACTCCACCCCCTTGGAAGTTTCTCTTTGTTTCTTTACCGCCAAACTTCGGAAGAGCCCAGCCCACCTGAGCAGCACACACCTGAAAAGAGGAGGAGCCAGCTTTTCTGTGA